>CM055095.1:69691846-69802965 GCA_029204225.1 Diphasiastrum complanatum | reverse complement strand
GTTACGTTCACTAACGGTGGTTCTGTAGCATCGGTTGGCTCAAGTTTTGGTAGTTCTTCTATAGGTTTGTGAAGTTTTTAGCACGTATGAACTTCACCACACACCCTACAAGATCTTACTGAGGTGTTGTGATTGCACAAGATTGATTAAAGAACAATATGCTTGAAAAATCTAAGGCAAGAGCACAATGGCATACATCTGATGAAAAAATCTAACTCTTCACTATGAGAAATGAATGTCAGAAAGAATTCTAAGTATTCAGTATGGGAAAAAGAGGCTGCTCTCGAAAGAGAGAGAAAATCATACATAGAAAACTCAGGTAGAGAGAGAATGAGTCCAAAACACCAAAATCTCAATATTCACAATATGGCAAAACATGCCCAGCTTTCCCTACACGAGAGAGACTCGAATTCCTACAGTGGAGTTGCATGGAAAGTCAACTTAGCTGAACTAATTCACCTACCATAGATCCACATGTGTAACTGCATGCATGTATGTTGCATGTACTGCATGTCAACTCATAAAGCTGCCTAGACATGTGTAGATCACATAAACTACTTTGCATGTTGCATGCACTGATTGCATGTGGCTTGCATGCATACAGTAAAACTTTGCATGCTATCTAAACATCTGCATGTCATCATAATTGAACCTATCTAACTCAAATCCGAGCTACACTAGAAGGATATGTGCTCAATTCACACTCCTTTTATGTACAACATGAAATTTAGTGGAAATCATCATGGACATGACCCCAAACTCGAGATAGGAAGATAATATTTTAATAATCTTCACACTCCTCCTTAAAAAAATATGTTCCTATCAACATAGACTTCGAAATTAGGCCAAGGTTTGACCTCATCTTCATAAAGACATTCTTGAGTAGAGGTTTGGTGAGAAGGTCTGTAACACAATATGAAGATAAAACATGCTCCAATGAGATCTCTCTTCCAATGACTTTTTCTCTTACAAAATGATGAGCCACTTCAATATGCTTGCTCCTTGCATGAAAGACTAGATTATTTGCAAGAGCCCGAGTAGAAATGTTATCATTCTTGATAATTGGTAGATCTTCATATGCATAACACTTTAGCTCCAAAAGTAGCCTTTTGATCCATAAAATCTCCTTTGTTGTGGTTGTAAGAGATTTGTATTCAGCTTCACAAGATGATAAGAAAATAGTTGCCTGCTTCTTTGATAGCCAAGAAACCAAATTTCCTCCAAGAAATATGGTGTAACCACTTGTGGATTTCCTATCCAACCTGTCTCTTGCAAAATCTGAATCTGAAAAAGCAATCAAAGTCAGATCTTCTCCTTCATAGTATAGTCCATAATCCAAGGTAGAAGAGATATACCTCAAGACTCTTTTAGCCAACTTCCAATGATATAAATTTGGATCTTGCATGTGTTGACTTAGCTTATGAACACAAAAGCTTAGATCAGGCCTAGTTATTGTTAACCAAATAAGTGAGCCAATAAGACTCCTATAAAGAGTGATGTCCTCAAAGGATTTTTCATCTTTAATAGGAACTTTTACAGTGTGCTCCATAGGTGTATCTATGCCTTTACAGTTCTCCATATGGAATTTCTTGAGCATGGAAAGTGCATATCTACTTTGGCTTATAAATGCATGACCTTTCCGAAAATCTATTTCAAGGCCTAGAATATAGTGAAGAACTCCTAAGTCTTTCATCTTAAACTCAGTACCAAGTGCATGCTTAGTTTCTTCAACTAACTTCTCATTGTTTCCACAAAGAATGATATCATCTACATAGATGAGAAGAATAATTACAAAGTTATCTACAAACTTATAATACAGAGAAGGGTCATATTCACTTAGACAACATCCAAGTGATATGAGATAGGAATTGAGCCTTGCATACCAAGACCTTGGTGCATGTTTAAGTCCATACAGACTTTTGAACAAAAGACAAACTTTTGATTCATCACCTTCCTTCACAAAACCTGGAGGCTGTTCCATATAAATCTCCTCCTCAAGGTAACCATTGAGAAATGCATTACAAACATCAAGCTGGAACATACTCCATTTGTGAAAACATGCAAGAGAGATGAGCATTTGAATTGTTACCATCTTTGCAACTGGTGCAAAGGTATCTTCATAATCAAGACCTTTGATTTGTGAGTAGCCTTTGACACAAAGTCTTGCTTTATACTTATTGATAGATCCATCATGATTATACTTGATTCTGAATACCCACTTACATCCAATCACATGCATGTTGTTTGGTGGCTCCACAAGCTCCCATGTGTTATTTGACATCAAGGCTTCAAATTCTTGGGTCATTGCTTCAACCCACTCCTTGGATTGAAAAGCTTCTTGGACATTTTTAGGCTCTTCATCTGATATAAAAAGTGCATGATAGGAAGGTTCACCTTCCACTTTCCTTCCTTCTTCATCATATGTGAGCCTCCTTGGCTCAGATCTTGCACGTGTAGATCTTCTGGGTGTGGTAGCTTGAATTTGCTCCTCCTCAAGCCTTGGTCTCACCTCTTCTTGAACAACATCAAGATTGATGATTGATCTTGCATGAGTCTCTTTGATTTGTGCATCATCCAAGTTAAATTTCTGATCTTCATGGAAGATCACATCTCTACAACAACATTTTTGTCAGTAGAGGGAAAATAAATCTTGTATGCTTTTTTAGTGGATGCATAGCCTACAAAAATTCCTTTTACTGCACTAGGATCTTCCTTCTTCCTAGTTTCTAGAGGCACATGCACAAAGCATACATAGCCAGAAATCCTAAGATGATCTACCTTAGGATTTTTCTTATAAAACATCTCAAATGGTGTCTTTCCTCCTATTGCAAGATTTGGAAGCCTATTACAAAGATAGTTTGCACATGCAACTGCCTCTCCCCAAAATTCTTTAGGCAGAGAAGCTTCCAACCTAATGGCTTTTGCACATTCACACAAACTTCTATTTTTTCTCTCAGCAACTCCATTTTGCTGAGGAGTATATGAACAAGAGAACTCTCTTTAAATACCCTCTTTTTCACAAAAGTCTTTAAACTTATTGGAAATGTATTCCCCTCCACTATCACTTCTTAAAGCTTTTAACTTGAAAGGAAACTGCTTCTCTACATAAGCTTTAAAGGTAAGAAAAACATCATAAACCATGGCTTTTGAAGACAACATATAGATCCAAGAATGTCTTGTATAATCATCTACAAAAGAGACAAAGCAGTTAGCTCCTCCTTTGGTCTTAGTTGATGAGAAATGAACATCTGAGTGTACAAGTTCAAATGGTTGCTTTGTCTTGATACTTGATCTAGGAAAAGGCCTTTTGTGTGACTTTGCCAGCACACAAGCTTCACAAGGTAGAAGCTCCTTTGACAATATCTTTGGTAGACCAACAACCTTTCCTTCTTTGACCATAGATTTCATGGCTTTGAAATTGGGATGACCCAATCTCTTGTGCCACAGGTCCTCCTATAGAACCTTGGTCTCATAAGCAATATCTGAAATGTTAGCACTCTCCCTAGAATCTAGTTTGTACAACTTACCAATTCTAGATCCTCTAGCAATAACTTCATTTTCTCTTGAGATTATACACTTGTCAACTTGAAACCTGACATCCAATCCATTATCAAACAACTGTCCTATACTAATGAGATTCTTAGTCAATCTAGGTACATACAGTACATCATGTAAGCAAAAAGATTTTGATGATGATGCATGCAATGGAATGCTTCCTATTCCTTCAATCCTACACTCTACATCATTAGCAGTATAGATTGATCTTTTTGCACCTAGATATGGCATGAGATTAGTGAAAGAGTTCCTAGAACTAGACATATGGAAACTAGCCCCACTATCTATCCACCAGACTTCTTCATTCTTAAAAGGAAAAGATGAAAAAGTAGACATCATTAATGAATCCTCTCTTTCACTCTCTATACCCTCACACTCATCCTCATTAGTAAGGTTAGCTTGCTTAGATTGGTTCTTCTTCTTGAAACAGTTTGATGCATAGTGTCCTTTTTTGCCACCGAAAAAACACTTGATCTTTGACAGCTTCTTCTTGACATTGGATGTTGCACCTTGTGAGGACTGATCCTCACCACCTTCTTTGGCTTTGTCCTTCTTGAAGTGTTGTTGTCCTTTGCCCTTGCCTCTTGACTTGTCTCTGATGAAGAGTGCTTTGTCATCTCCACCATCTTTCAATGAAAGTCTGTTAATCCTCAGCATCTTGCTCTCTTGTCTGCTTTCTTCAGCAATGAGAACACCTTGCAGTGTCTCCAAGGATGGAAGATCCTCCCTGACATCATAAGTCTGCACAATATTGTCATACTCTAAGTCCATTTAGGACTACTTGAACAATTGCAGTATTCTTAAGAGCGTCACTAATACTAGCTAACTCTTGATGAAGATTCTTAACTCTCATGACATATGATGAAGCACTCTCATCTACTCTCTGATAACTTAGAAATATTTGGTTTCTAAGTGTAAGCAATCTAGAAATATTTTTGATTTCATAGATTGTTTTTAGAGTATCCTAAGCTTCCTTGGCAGTGGTGCGTGTACTGATCTCTCTTAACACTTCAATTATTTTTATAAAATGAAGGGCAATTCTGGTTCTTTTGTGGAATGCTGCAGCTTTATTAAGTGCAGCAGGTTCTTCTTCAGCTCCACTCACAATATCCATTACATCTTGTAGAATCAACAATGATTCCATTCTGATCTTCCACATTGCATAATTGGAAGATGTTAATCTCTCACTGTGCTCTAAGAAATGTGAACCAGATGAAGACATCTTCTTGGTGAGAAATTCTAGTAATGATAAAAAATGGAGTTGAAAGGATGTTTCTTGCTATATCAATCTAGGATCCAACACAGATGTTGCTCCACCCTATGAAATCTAGCAACAGATGTGAGAACAAATTCTCAATACAGAAAATCAATCTATCTTGAATTTGGATCTTGCTTCAATCACAAAAGAAGAAGCACATGCAAGCAAGAAGTCTATCTCTCCCATGAGTTTCAATGTACTGATAAACTCTCTAGGAACTTACTTTCAACTCAAACACAGTAAAATGTGTGAAATGAAACGTCTAAGACCTCAAAACACTCACTTCTATCCAATTCTACTTGATTGACAGTGAAAATTGATATGTGATTTTGCAAGGAATCACCATTCGCCATCTTGAGGGAGTAAAATTTCTTCCTGAGATGTAGCTTGGAAGCTAAATCTCACACTTCGTATAGTGTGCTCAAGATGTCCTAGACTTCTTTGGATGTCTGGGTCTCGGATACATGGCCAATCTGGGTATCCGAAATGTTGAGGATGATCAACGCGAAAGCCTTTCCATCTTTTAGCTTCCATCTGGCGATTGCTACGAGCACAAAAGTGGAAGGAAGTGGCACCCTCACCACCCCCATCAATATCAGAAGATCAACTTTCAGCTGCAGGACCATATCCGAATGTGAGAAAAGAAGGAAGACAATATCAGAAGATACCCCACTGGGTGCGGAATGCGCAAGAGGAGGAAAAAACTCAAGTGCGAGACATACCTGCAGAACCTCTTGTTGCAGAAGAACTAGTACCACAAGCGATCTCACAATTACGAACTGATCAGAATGATCGGTTGCATCACCATGAACCACCTTTCCATTGGCGTTGGAATTGCCACCTGGGCTAGTTGGAGTTCTGCTCCATGAACTGTTGGCAGGCCTTGAGTGGTCTATCTTGAAAACTTTCGCCATTGCGGATTTATGTGGTGGTTGAGCTGGTAATCTCTTAATTCCATAGCGATCTGGGTCCATATGTTGTAGGACCTGTTCATCAGTCAGCTCAGTCTCCTTGTTGTACGTAAGAGCACGTTGCCAAGGGACCAAATCATTGTCCACAAGGTTCTCAATAGCTTCCGCTGACAGCCATGCTACATTGATTATATTTATCCCGAAAGTGATTCGTGTGTTCATCGTGTAGCACTTGGGAAAATATGTGTTGGGTTTCGGATCTAAATCATGTTGACATGCCTGCCCAGCCATGCAATAAATTGTTGCTAACGCGTCCGTCCATCTCAAGATATCCGTTTTAGAATCGTAGTGACCTCCTCTGGCTTGTCTTGGGCGATTGGTCATATGATATGTGGTGGATGATCCACCATCAGCCTTGGGTGCAATAGGTTTTACCGCCCATGTGGTTGGATTACCTTTACAGCCTGTTCTCTGTTCTCAAAGGTGAGTTTTCCAGTACCCCAGTTGTGAACTACTTGTGCAGTTCTCAACCATGGTCTTCCCAGTAAAACGCGGTAGGCAAAAGGAGACTCTAGTATGTCCATCACCACAAAAGTGATCACAAACTGCATTCCCACTATTTTCACAGGGATGTCATCAACTACACCCTTTGGTTTTACACATGATTGATCTACTAGCTTGATGGTGAATTTTGCTAGCTTCAATACTTGTAAATCCCATTTCTGATACAAAGTAGTGGAGATCAAACTGACACCCGATCCTTTGTCTACCACTACTGCCTCGTCCTCGAATCTCTTGTGCTTGATTGGCAAGGTGATGTTGTGTTCTTCACCATCCCACGTTGTCCCAATGTAGAGGACGTTGTTTGTTTTTTCATAGCCCGCACAGTATATGGGCTCTGGTATCACTGATTCCGCTTCAACTTTGGCCCATTCGGCTAGGAGGCTCTTGGCTTGTGGTGCAATCCGCAGTAATTCTCCGAGGGACAAACTGACACGGCTTGCTAGCAAGCTTGTGAGCACTTCAGGGCCCAGACCATAAAAGACAACGAGTTGCAAGCACTCCCTGCACTCCAACCACAACCGGAGTGGCGACAGCAGCTATTTGAATGGGACCCTGTGGCCATCAGTGCCTATGTGACCATTCCACAACAACTAAGGGTGAACGCACATTTCCTGTCATGCACATGACGATTGAAATGGGCAGATTTTGGCACTTCCCTAGACAATATCACAATCCAAAACTGTAATTGGCCGAAAATTTCTTCAGAGCACGGTTGGGATATGGATGTAGACACCCGAAGGGCTCTCACCCAGTTTTCTAGTAAGTATTTTAACCGCCCTGACCCAATAGTCCGCGCGGCACTCACTTATGCCCGAGATTTAGAGTATCTAATGGGAATCGAAACGAAGTGGGATAATTTTCTCCCACCAATATTTTTTGATCCAAAGAAGGCGTTAGCCTCAAAAAAAGTGAAAGATCAGCTTTCAGTAGCCTGCGTTTACTGCCGAGCCGCATTCCTTGGCGATCCCTGGATGCGCAGATTCCAAGCGTGGGTCGACCAAAGTTGGCTAACAGGAGTCCACAAGTCCCTTCACATGCCCAAGGACTTGAAGAAGATAGATCGAATAAGCTTTATGGAAGATGTCACTGGCTACATGATCCACCAAAGGCGGGCCAAAAGACTCTGTGCCGATGGATTGGCACTACTTCAGGTCATGGGTCCTGTTAACATATTATAAATAAATAATATCGGCTAATAAAAACTGTTGCAAGGGCATGGCATCTTGTGCGTATAAGCCCATGCCCCAATGAGCACGCAAGTTGAGCGTAAATAAAAATAATAGACTTGGGTCCTTTATGTAATTAAAATAAAACTAGAGGCCACAAAGTCAAGTTTAGAACTTAGTGTCAAACTTTTTTAAGTTGGGTCCAATTTGGGACTCACATGAATCTTGTGATATCCAATGTACTTTTTGAGGACCTTTGGATTAAGTTGGGTCCAAGATGAATGGGTAGGATTAAAGTGTTAGATTTCTTATGCTCAGTCTTAAACAAATTATTCAAGTAATGAGCATCCTGAAAATTGAAGGCCGACTACATGTTTTCGGACCTTCACATTTTTTTTTCTTTTTGAGATTTTTGTCTTAACCATTTTTTAGACACCTTCACCTTTTTCGCACCTTCGCAAAAAAAAATGACACAGTGGCCAAGTGGCCAGAATGCCTTAGAAACCAGTTTTTAAAGCACCTTCATCGTTTTCACTTTTTCATCCCTTCGTGAAAAAAGCGACAAAGTGGCCAGAATGCCTTAGAAACCATTTTAAGGCACCTTCGTCTTTTTCGCCCCTTCACAAAAAAAGCGAAAGAGTGACCAGAATGTCTTAGAAACCATTTTAAGGCACCTTCGTCTTTTTCGGCCCTTTTGATGTCTTTAGTCTAAGGCATCTTCGCCTTTTTTGCTGCCTTAAGCCTTCTTCACTGCCTTCAGTCTAAGACACCTTCGACTTTTTCGTCTTTTTTACCTTCTTCATTACATTTAGTCTAAGGGTGCCTTCGTGATTTACATACCTTAAGTCTAAGGGCACTTTCAGAATTTGCAGACCTTCAGTCTAAGGGCACCTTCGGATTTTTCGCATTTTTGCTAAATTGGCAGACCGACGTCGCCAACTTATCATCAACCCTAAAATAGCTGAAGAAACAAATATCCTAAGGGCGGTTACGGACTTTGTATAGATGCAAAACTGGAGTAAATGGTAGTTAAGTCATAAGACATTTTTCTCTCGACACTTGTAAATATATATACTAGCTGAATCAAGCTATGTAAGTGCTAATTGAATCTCTTTTTCAATCAGAGTTTTTATGTAGCCAGCGTTATCACACTCAACAAGCTGAAATTATTACTTCAAGCCATTGTACTCATTGTTGATATTAATCATAGTGCAATTTTTGTCTCAGTACTGCGTCGTTCATTTGCGCAATTTGTATGAATTCTTCTACTTGAATATTTCTGCTACTAATTGTTGCGTTTTCGTTCCTACACGCCTACGCTCTAAGCCTCGAGCTTTCGTTGCCACTCACACCCGCGGTTTTATGACATAATGTACATATTAGCCAATAGTATTTTGGGGCAAGGGCCTCTCCATTTATAAAAAGGCACCTCATGTACTCTATTTTCATGCTTAATGAGAAGGAGAAAACTCTATCAATTTTGGAAGAGAAACATCCTCATTTGCTAATCAATGCTTGCTATTGCTCTTGCTTTCAAGTTCATGCTCTTCTTGTTTTCTATAGTTAGAGTTTCTCCTTTCGCAAGTAAAATGAGCAAGTGAGCTAACCTCCACTCTCACTCTCTCTTTCTCTACCTCTCCCCTTCTAACTCCACTCTCTCTCTCTCTCTCTCTCTCTCTCTCTCTCTCTCTCTCTCTCTCTCTCTCTCTCTCTCTCTCTCTCTCTCTCTCTCTCTCTCTCTCTCTCTCTCTCTCTCTCTACAAATCATGATGAATGCTAGTTTAATGGAGTAGAGTTAGTGGTGAGTAGAGCTAAGGGGAGAAAGTAGTGAAATAGCTAAGCATCTTTGCATAGTTAGGTACCTATCCTAGCGATCTAACCCTTTTTGACAGGCGGAAGGGATGCTCACCGACCATATCTACATCCCTACAACTTGTTCATTACGACACTAATGACAAGTGACAAAGCCACAAATACCTGATGCATTGACAGTGGAGCATCCAAGCAAATGATTTCAAGGAAGGAGTGGTTTTCGAAATTCAAGAATATCCACAATGACGATTTTGTTTGACAAGTTGATGGCCAATTGTCACCTGTCAAAGGATTTGGAGTGGTTTCAGTAAAACTAGCTAGCGAGATGATAAAGAAGATAAGCAATGTGCAATATGTAACTGGCTTAGCTAACAATCTATTATCAGTTGGGACGATGGTTGATCAACAACTCAAGGTTGAGTTTGATAGGACAAATATCTTGTCAAGGACATCAAGAATCACTAGAAAGTGATTGGTAAATGAGCTAGAGTCAACGAACATTGACTCTACAAATTGAATACGAGATCTTTTGATCAAGCCATGGTAGACACTGTTGATACTTGAAGTGATCTTTGGCATCAACGATTTGGTCATATTAGTGCTCAAAGTTTATAGGTTCTCAAAAGAGGTAATCTAGTTATTGGATTGCTTGATATTTATTTTGAAGGAAAAATTTGTGAAGGCTGCATTTTGGGAAAACAACACAGAGAGAGATTTCCCAAAAGTGGATCAAGGAGAGCTAGTGGCATCCTCGATCTTGTCCACAATGATTTATGTGGACCAATGCAAACTAGATCTCTTAGTAGATGTTATTACTTTATTACCTTCATTGATGACTATAACAGATGTATTTGGATGTATTTCATAAGCAAGAAATCAGATGCTTTTGCTAAGTTCAGAGAATTTAAGATATTAGTTGAAAAGAAAATAGGATGTTGTATCAAGGCTTTGAAATCTGATGGAGGTGGTGAGGACTTTTTGACAAAATTTATAGTTTTTCGCAAAGATCAAGGGATCAAGAGACAGACTACAACACCTTATTCACCACAACAAAACGGAGTTACAAAACGAAAGAACAAATCCATTGTTGAGATGGTCAGGGCAATGCTCAAAAGTAAAGGTTTTCCAAACACCTTTTGGGCATAAGCTTGCAGCACAACTACTCACATCCCGAATTGGTGTCCTACAAAATACCTGGAAGGTAAGACACCTCATGAAGCCTTTATTGGAAAGATACATAATATTTGTCACTTGAGAGTATTTGGTTGTGATGCTTACCATCATATTCCTAATGAGAAATGAAAGAAATTGGATGCAAGAGTTGTCATGTGAAGCTATGGAAACAAAAATGGAGAGCATATTGAAAAATAGGATGTGGAACTTGGTTGAGCTACTTGATGGCAAGATGCCTCTATCACTTGCAAATGAATTTATAAGATCAAGTATGGAGCAAATGGGCAACTCAACAAGTACAAAGCATGGTTAGTTACGAGAGGATTTGAGCAGCAGGAATGTATTGATTTTGAGAAAACCTTTGCACCTGTAGCTAAGATGGTAACTATACATTCTATTATTGCTATGTCTACTTTCTATGGTTGGAAGATCTAGCAAATGGATGCTAAATCTACTTTTCTTAATGGAGTGCTGGATGAAGAGGTGTATTTAGTACGACCCCAAGGATTTGTGAAGTCAGGGAGAGAGCATCTTGTTTATAAGCTCAACAAAGCTATTTATGGATTGAAGCAAATTCCATGGGCGTGGTACTCTTGCATTGATAAACACTTCAAGCAAAGATGAATAGTAAAGAGTAATGATGATCCTAGTCTTTGCATTCTAAGACAAGATTCATATATAGTGTTCATTGTTTTGTATGTCGATGATTTGATTATTACAGAAAGTAATGAGAGCCTAATAGGTGAAATCAAATCAGATCTTTCAAATGCTTTTGACATGAGTGATCTAGGATTGATGCACTATTGTGTTGGCATTGAAGTATGGCAAAAGGAAGATGTTGTCTCTCTTACACAAAGCAAATATGCACGAGATTTGCTTTATAAGTTCAATATGTAGGACTATAAGCCTTTAAGCACACCAATGGATGTCAATACGAAGCTTACTGCATTCATTCTAAGAAAGTGGATGCTTATCTGTACTGGTAGTTGGTGGGTAGTTTGATTTACTTGACACACACATGACCTGATATTTCTTATGAAGTTGATGTTGTAAGTCAATTTATGCAAGATTCTAGTTAAGTACATTGGAAGTTTGCTAAACGTATTCTCATGTACATTTGAAAGACATTAAATTTTGGTTTTAAGTATGATCAGTCTAAAGTGCTAATGTTGGTAGGTTATACAGATGCCGATTGGGCAGGTAATATTAATGATAGAAGATCTACTAGTGGTCATACATTCAGTTATCAGCTACAGTTTCATGGAGCAGCAAAAAGCAACCTATAGTAGACTTATCTTCGACAGAAGCTAAATATGATGCACTCAGCAATGCTACACAAGAAGCGGTATGATTACAAAGATTGCTTGTTGATTTAGGTCAACCACAGGTGGATGTGACTACTATATCTTGCGACAACCAAAGCTGCATTCGCCTTGTCAAAAATCCAGTTTTACATGCTCAAACCAATCACATCAAAATACATTATCACTTTGTTCGAGAAAAAATACTTGATGGAGCCATTGATCTTGTTTTTTTTAAATCTGAAGATCAAGTGGCGTATATTTTTACTAAATCATTAGGTAGATGTAAAATTCCACACTCTATTAGGAATAGAAGAGTGTAATTTTACGAATGAGGGAGAGTGTTAGAAATCAATGATAAACTTCATGTGTTATTGTTTACAATGTACTTTTATTGTTACCAACTGTAATTAGCTATAGGCTAGTCTACTAGCCAACTCCTAGGTTTTCTCTCTCTATGAGGGTTTATTGTACACATTACATTCATTTATCATAATGATGGTGTTGCCCTTCTTCCTTATCGTGATTGCTTATGATGAATGTATGTTATTGCTGATCTAATTATTGACCAAACCTACAAGCCTTTTCCAAAACTTTAAGGTTAAAAATTTGTTCACTTCATTTCGATCAGTCAAAACCTTCATAGTCTACTTTCAGACTTTTAACGTTCTAGTCAATCAGGCAAAACCTTCACATTTTGCTTTTAGGATTTTATGTTTCTATTCAAACAAGGACGATGTGGTTTTATACCACAAATGCATTGCCATGTCATAATGTGGTATTTTTACTTTATGTGAATCCTACAAGTTTGCATTGTGGAAAGGCATTTGCAACATAATATGGGAATAATAAGTTGAAAAATAAAGTCTAGAAATGTGTGAAAATTTATTCTATGCAATAAATTTATGTTTTGGTTTTGATTTATGCAATTCGATATTAATATGTCGCAAGTTTAGAATAGACATTTAAAAGTTACAACAAATTGATAAGAATTGTTGATGATTATTATTTTGCTTTATTGGAAAACATAATCCATGACGAATTATAGATGTGATTGTATATTATTTTTTTAAGATGGTTGTAGCTGATTTTGTTTTATATTGAGGTCGTGATCGACTTTGTGACATGAGAAGTTGAGTATGATGTAGATTTGATATGCACGTCATATACTTGAATTGCTTGATCTCAAAATTAATGCGTTGGACTAATTGCTTTTTTTATTTCTTGACTAGTGTCAATCGTTTGGTAGGGGACTTTAGATTGTACCAAAGTCAGTTTGTTACTTTCATCACACCTTTTTGGAAACTTGTTCTTTTGTTTGAACTTGTTGAGGAAGAAGACTTTTTCAAGTTCTTACTAATTGTGCTAGTTTGAATTTTCTTGTAGTCACTTGCCAAATCATTGTCTTCATTCAAATCTACAAAACAATTATAGCAGAAGTAATTAAAATTAACAAGCACAATGTTTATTTGTAAATAATCACACTTAGCATTCATAATCTATATTCAAGAGTGTCCACAATAATCATGATTAATTTCTAAAGTAGTCAGTATTCATTATCAGTATTCACAATCAATATTCACGATCCGTATCCGCAATATTCATGATCAATATTCACAATATTAACGATCAGTATCTCATAATATTTGTTTTTCAATATTCGCAATCACATCTAAACTCCATACGAGGAAGAAATTCTTCACATTGAGGATGTCTGATACAAACACTATTTTCAGCTATCTTAATTAATACCTTCAAAAACCTCATGGAGCAGATGACAACAACTAGATCGAATATTGAGGATTCAGATGCAGTAATGATTCTTCTATCAAGTCTCTTTGATGCCTATGAAACGTGGGAGGAGATAAGATGAAATGCATCCTCTTAGGCTCAGGATCAGATCACAAAGAAAAATCAAAAATTTAAATCGAAGAAATCCACAAAATCTGATTGTTCAGGCAAAAAGAGCAACATGCAGTTTGGGTCGAATTTTGGCTCTGGGTCAAATTTTGACTCAGGGTTGAATTCTGGCCCAAGATCAAATTCGAATTTTCCTTCATCATCCCAGCCTGGAAGACCAATTTTTTGATCACAAGGAAAAAGCTCCAGAAAAATCTGACCCAAGGGTCAAAAATCCAAAATCCGACCCTAGGGTCGCAAACCATAAAATCTATACTAACTCTGACAGTGAGTCAGAACCTCAACAAAACGAACAGCATCAGAAGGTCAAAATTCAACCTAGAAGATCAAATCGGCCCAGACAGCCTCCATCCCAATTCATGGATGATCTGCTTGTTATTTTGGATAGGAACCAAACACAGCTATGTCAACACCTAATCTGACCAGTGAAATCAATTTTGTCTTGAATATCTACTAGTAAGTATCGTGTTTCCAGCTATCATCCATCTGTTATCACTTCCGTTTCTGCTCACCACATTTTCATCGATTTCTTACAGGAACACTCAGAACCACAAGCCGCGATAGATATGAGGACAACTAATTCTTGGACAGAAAAGCATGTAATCGCAGGAAGAAAGTGTAAGGAAGAAAAATGAACAATAACGATAATATGCAGTAGCGGTGTGGAAGGGATGATGATGTGGCATGTGACATGACATCTATCATTTTCATTTATGGAGGACCTGCATGGCTCAGAGTTTGAAACTATGATTTGAAAAATCGATCTTTAATGAAGGTCGCGAAAAGTTCTCGAAAAGTTCTCGAAAATACTTTGAAAATTTTTGGAAGGTGGTAGAAAATTTCACGAAAATTTCTAGAAAAGATAAAAGAAAAGTCGCAAAAAATATTAGAAAAGATAAAAGAAATTTGCGATAAATTCCAAAAAAATACTAGAAAAGAATAAGAATAAAAAAAATTCTGGTCAAAGGTAGTATTTCTTCAGTCTGGACCCATTAATACGTGTAGATAACAGTTCGCCTTCAAGTGATTGAAGTTGTACAGAACCATTTTCAAACACCTCTATAACTTTATGCTAGAAATCAATGATAAACTTCATAGTTACTGTTTATGATGCACATTAATGTTGACAACTGTGACCAGCTGTCAATAGTCGTAGGCTAGTCTATTAGTCTACTCGTAGGTTTTCTCTCTCTATCAGTGTTTAAGGTTTATTTGTACATTTTATATTTTGTATGAGTTAGTGTGATAGAGTGACAGTGCGTGTTCTTCTTTCGCCTTCTTCTGGTGATTGCTTATGGTGAATGCTTGATGTTGCATATCTAATTCTTGACATGGTATCAGAGCAAAGATAGTCCTGTGTGCCATATCAGTGGATACAGCTTGTCACAGGCTCCGCAACGAAGTGAGAAAGTCCTTCACGGGAGGTGAAAGCTTGGAGAGACAAAACGGTTGGAAGAAATTCTTCTTTGGTGTATTTTGTAGGGTTGGAGCTCAGAATCATCAGTGGGGAACAAAAGCACAATCTCGGAGGCATCAGAACGGCTAGGGCAGCATCAGACAGATTGAAAATCTGCTGAGTAGGGGAGATTTTTACAATATACTTTCTAGTTATTGTGGAAAGTGATATTTGTGTGAGAGGTTTGCCAAGAAATCTCTCATTTGTCTGTTTGGAGTATCACAAATCACACTAGACAGTGTCTACTACTACCATTCAGAGTTAGAAGTTTTCATAATTTTCATCCCTTTGAAAGTTCTTGTATTCCCTCTATTTTTAATCTTTTTTGTACCAATAATGGATCGACGCGCCAGAGGTAGGAAAAATCTTGAGCAATCATACATCCATGCGTCATACAGATATAGCATATCCGTACCAATATCGGATCGACGCGCCAGAGGTAAAGAAAACCAAGAGCAGTCGTGCATCTGCGCGTCATACCGATATCACATATCAGTGCCAATATCGGAGCGATGCGCCAGAGGTAAAGAGAATACCGAGCAGTCGTGCACCCACATGTCGTACCGATATCATGTGTACAACCACAAATTTACAATTATGTGGTGTAAATAAATTTTGTGATCCAGACTCATCTATCCAGTAATGGCAACTCTAAGCGAGAGTGTTCTTAATGAGTCAAGCAAATTGGAAGGTGCCGACAACTATGCAGTTTGGAAATTCAAACTGAAGAATATTTTGATGGAAAAGGAGCTATGGGAGATCGTGACAGGTGAAGAGACAAGGCCAGTGATTTAAGAAGATTAGCGGGCTTTTGATAGGAGAAGACGGAAAGCCCAAAATGTCATCAACTTATGAGTTAGAGATGCAATTATTCCCTATATTTCATATTCAAAAGGACCAAAAGAAGCGTGGGATACATTGAAGGCATTGTTTGAAACGACAAATACATCTCGAATACTATTTTTAAAGACAAAGTTGCATACATTGTAGATGGATGATGGTGCAACTATTGCCGATCACATATTGAAGAACAAAGAGATCCGTGATCAATTAGCAGCAGTTGGAGAGCGAGTACAAGATCGTGAGATCATGCAATTGACATTGAATAGTCTGAGTGAGTCACATCAGATGTTTGTGATGAGTATAGCCACAAGAGAAAATCTTCCAACCTATGAAGAACTAGGTGGATTGCTTTTGCAAGAAGAGCAACGTCAAGAGAACTTGAATCATCGTAACAGGAGCTATAATCTCTTCCCCCATCATACGGGATCCAACTCATTGTTTCTATTATCTCACTTCTAGACCCCTACTTTGAAATTAGGTTATGTGTCTGCTAAAGTTCTAGGACTGTTAAGGGTATATCCATTGAAATTGTTCAGTTTTTATTGGACACTCTAGACACTGTTCTTCTAAGTGGGGTAGGTCAAGTGAAAAGTGGTGAATACATTACGCGTGCCATCTTGTTCACTAGACGGTAGCATTTCCCAGATTTTGGGTCTAGATATTTTGCTAGACAGTACCGAAAATGGTGTGCTTACTTTGCGACTTAACCGTGACAGCGTATTTCAGCTATTTTCGGCGGACTACCCGCTCTGGTGTTTCACAGAGGTCAGGCCCAGTTAACACTTTCCATAATAGAGTCACAAAATGATTTCAACTTGGAAACTTCAAATAGCATACTAACAAAGATTTTAGCACAGAGTGACTAGTGCTAGAAATCACGTAGTATCAAGCGATTGCTTACTGTCCTATCAACAAGAAAACGATTTCTTCATGAGTGAAACAACATTCAAGATTTCGGTGATTCTAGTAATTTCATGCAACAATTCAATTTGTAGAGTCGATTCCCGTTGACTCTAGCTCCTGTAGCAATCACTTTTTAGTGATTCTTGATGTCTTTGACAAGACATTTGTCACTGTCAAACTCAACCTTGAGTTGTTGATCAGCCATTGTCCCAACAAATAGTGGATTGTTAGCTAAGCCAGGTACATATTGCACATTGCTTATATGCTTTATCTTCCCGTTGGCTAACTTCACTGGTACCACTCCAACTCCTTTAACAGATAGCAATTTGCCATCAGCTTGTCCAACTTCATCACCATTGTCAGTTTTCTTGAGTTCTGAAAACCACTCTTTCCTTGAAGTCATGTGCTTGGATGCACCACTATCAATGTACCATGTATCCTTGACTTCATCACTTGTCATTAATGCTGTAATGAACAATTTTGAACTCTCACCTGTGTCATCTTCATATTGATCATCATTGTATTGATGTTGATGAGTATAATTGTCTTCATAATAATAGTCAT
This sequence comes from Diphasiastrum complanatum, assembly GCA_029204225.1. Lineage (NCBI taxonomy): Eukaryota > Viridiplantae > Streptophyta > Lycopodiopsida > Lycopodiales > Lycopodiaceae > Diphasiastrum > Diphasiastrum complanatum. Next base: position 69,785,539 of record CM055095.1, on the reverse strand, counting down.
CAAATTGATGTTGATGAGCATAATTTCTCGCTTGCCATTTGTCTTTTCTTTGTTCCATCTCCTTCTGTTTCTTGAAGCATTCATGCTCCCAATGACCAGGTTTGTTGCAGTACCTACAATTTGCAAGTTTATTTTGTCTTGAATAGCCACATCCTTGACCTCGGTCTTGATTCCAATTACCTTCATTCGGACTATCATTGACTTGCTCATGAGATTGTTGAAATGATCCTCGGCTTGAGTTTTCTCCTCTCGATTGATACTTTCCACGGCCAAATCTTCCACCTCATCCTCTAATTGCAAGAGCTTAATTCCTCCTAGAAGATCAAGTCGAGTGCACACACAGCCCACAAGGTATACTTCTGAGTCTGCATGTCTCTTGATACAGGAACCGACAACAATCAAAGATGCACTCAGCCAACCAGACTCTAATCTCTGGAGAGAAGCTATGGACAAAGAGTATTCCTCTATGATCAAGAATCAGACATGGTCACTAGTCGAAGCTCCCATTGGCTGCAATATCATTGATTGCAAATGGATTTTCAAAATCAAATACAATTCCAATGGAGCGATTGATCGAAGGAAGGCAAGACTGGTAGCACGAGGATTCACTCAGATCTCCAACATCGACTACAGTGAGACTTTCAGTCCAATAGTCAAGCATTCGTCGATTCGAGCCCTCCTATCATATGTTGTAGTTGTCGACCTCGAAGTGCATCAACTTGATGTGCAAACAGCTTATCTGAATGGAGTTATACAAGAAGACATCTAGTGATCCAGTCCGAAAAATATGTTTTAGAAGGTATGAACAATCATGTCTGTAAACTTCATAAAGCACTCTATGGCTTGAAACAGTCTACCAAAGCTTGGTTTCAGAGGATCAACACATTCCTCATCGAACAAGGTTTCCAACCAAGCACTGTTGATTACAATGTCTATTCCAAGTTGGTGTAGCAATCCTTCATTATCATCACCTTATACGTGGATGATATGTTGTTTCTCAGCAACAATACCAATTTGGTTAAGGATTCTAAGCAAATGATGTTTTCAAAGTTCGACATGACTGATCTGGGCCAAACTCACTTCTGTCTGGACATTCATATCCATAGAGACAGAGTGAGACGATTGATTTATATCACTCAACAAAGGTATCTTCACCACGTTCTTGATAGATACAATCTAATGAATTGTAAATTAGCTCACTCACCAATGGATCCAGGCCTGCGTTTGTCAAAGAACCAATGTCCCCAGACCAAGCAGGAAGAGGAGCAGATGAGAGAGTATCCTTATCGATCGATACTTGGATCTCTTATGTACGCAATGGTTTGTACAAGACCAGACATCTCTTTTGTAGTAAGCTCACTCAGCCAATGTTAAAAATTCACAATTCTAGCTTGACTAGTTTTGGTCATATGACTTGTAAATAGTTAGATGGTCATGATGTGGCTTGTCACACGTGCCAAATAGCATAGGATTCCATTCATAAGGATGTCCTCAAGTAGACCTAAGTGTTAGAACCTTTGGAATGAGTCCAAATTATGCTTAGATACAAGGGAGAAAAAATAGGAGCTATTTTTGGTAATTTTTGCATTGTTGAGGGATCTCCGAGATTCCAACCCTAACTTGGTAGGGATGAAAGATCCACCAAAATTAGCATTAGGGATAGGTTTAGGGCTACTCATAACTGCCCAAAACCGTGATGGATCATGCATATATAGGTGATGATATCTCACCAAAATCAATCAAGCAATTTCATGTTTTTTCTCTCATAATGGTGCAATTGCTCTCTATGTTCATAATTGTTTGAGTACTTGTGATTACTAATGATTATAGGATTGAATGTAAGTCTGGTGTACAGTACTCAGACTGTGTGAAGCCTTCTTCAAGGATTTGGGCCATTTAGTGAGGTTCAAGCATAGATTTTTGATGGATTTTGATGGTTCAACTTGTGCTAATCGTATGAAATCATAATCTATTGTTTCCCTCATCATTTCAAGTGTTTTAGAATCCTTATTTGCTGTAATTTTTACATGGTATCAGAGCCTAAAGACTGAAATGAGCTAAATCCTTGGTTTTCATTCAATTTGATCACAATTTTTGATCTAAATCTTGTGTAGATTGGATCTTAGCATCTAGTATTGATTCTAGAACTCAAAGTGAGTCAAATACATTGGAGATTGGTGTTGTGTGACTTCATTTCCAGGGGTTTAGGTGTCTAAAACCAGAGGCAAAGTTGAATTCAAATCACATTACCAAGATAGCAAGTTTTGCTTGCTCCAAGCATTGATTTCTAAGCGAGTTTTGGAGGTGATTTCATAGAGGAGGCTTTCTAGCATTCAAGGAGAGGGAAGATCAGAGTTTTGGGGACTCTTCAAGGCTGTTCTAAGGTGTAGTAGACACCTCCTAAAGTGATTTAGGTTCAGTCCAACCATTGCTTGACTTATGCACCAAATTAGATCAATTTTTCATCAATTTTAATCATTTTTTGCTTGTGATTGGATAGTAGATTGTGTTGCATCCTCAATAAGTTCCATTTATATCTTTTACAAGTGATTTTGGAAGTATATTAGGTTGCTGAAATTCACTCTTGATCAGATCATTTGGAAGCTTTAATATTCTTTATAGAAAGAGGGGCAATTCTACTAGTATTGTCTACTTCAATCAAGCAAGTGCATTGTTTCTAGTATTCTATGATTTGATTTTGTTAGAGATCATTCTTAGATCTTTATAGGAAGTCTATTACTGATCTTTTTAGGTCCCTAAGAAGTGGGATAAGGTATACCTTCAATCAAATCAATAGAAGTAACCTTCATTTGTGTCAAGTCCTTGATTAGGAGACTAGATGGCATCTATAAATGCATATCTTTTGGATACTAATGAAAGGCTCAACAAAACTAACTATTCCATATGGAAAGTTAGAATGGAATCCATCATGATCATGCAAGATCTGATGGAAATTGTAAATGGTAAGGAGGGTGAACCTATTCATCCTCAAGAAAAAGCCAAATACATCAAGAGGTGCAATGTTGCACTCCATTGCATAAAAATGAATGTTGCAAATGAACTCTTAAGAGAGGTAGGAGATTGCACTTTAGCTCAAGATGCTTGGGAGACTTTGCAAAAGGTCTATGAATCCAAGAACCAAACTAGAATGTTAGCTTTGAAGAATCAAATCCATAGAAGCTATCAAAAGAAAGGAGAGAGTGCACATACTTTTGTCCTAAGAGTAAAGGAATTGAACAAAGAGCTAGCCTTTATAGGTGACCCTATCAAGGATGAAGAGCTTGTTCAACTCATATTGAATGGACTAAGCTTTGAATTTGACAATTTGGTTCAGGGATATGCAATTATGGGTAAGCTACCCATACTTGAAGAACTCCAAGGCACACTCATGGCCGAGGAATCAAGAAGGAGCCAAATGCAAGAGTGGATGGATAGGCTTTCCATCCAAGGTGGAGATGGCCAAGCTCCCTTCACCAAAGGCAAAGGCAAGTCCAAAGGCAAAGGATCAACATTCAAGAAGTCTACAAAGCTTGAGGATCAAGAAGGACCCTCAAAGGCATCTCCATCAACCACCAAAGTCAAGAAGGACAAATCAAAGGTGAAGTGCTACTATTGTCGCAAGATGGGGCATTATGCCTCGGAATGCTTCAAGAGGAAGCAAGATCAAAGCCAAGCCAACATGAGCAAAGAGGAGGAGGAGGAGAGTTCACATGAGGACTCTCTCATGATGTCCATATTTTCTTCAACAAGCTTCAAAGGAGAAGATCCTTGGTGGATTGACTCGGGTGCTAGTTCACACATTACTAGTAAAAGGGAGTTTTTCTCTTCTCTCTTATCTTATGATGGACCTATAAAGTCTATCTATACAGCAAATGATGAAGCTTGTAAGATTGAAGGAGTTGGTAGCATTCCCCTTTGCTTAGGATCTTCCAAAAAGACTAACATAGAAGGTGTTTTGTACATTCCTACAATAACAAAGAATCTACTAAGTGTTGGCCAAATGGTAGACAATGGTTTCAATGTTGACTTTGCTTCAAATGAATGTTTCATCAAGAAGAAGGGTAAGATAGTGGCTAAGGGCACTAGACTTGGCAAACTTTATAAGCTGGATGCATTTGTGGATACTAATGTTGTCATGTTGGCCGAGAAGAGCAAGATATCTACCTTTACTTTATGGCACAAAAGACTTGGACATGTCAACTCGGGTTCCATGGAGGCTATGATCAAGGAGGAGTATGCTTTAGGCCTACCAAGGTCTATTGGGAAGGAAGACAAGGTTTGTGAAGCTTGTGCCTTATCCAAGGCACATAAGAAGGTGTTTCCTAACTCCATCACAAAGTCATCTCATCCTCTTGAACTCATACACTCGGATGTGCACATTGCTAGCACCAAATCTAATGGAGGTTCATCCATGTTTTTAACCTTCATTGATGACTACTCAAGATATTGTTGGGTGTTCTTACTTTCCTTCAAGTCTCAAGTATTTGATACTTTTGTAAAGTTCAAGTTGTTTAATCATAGCATCAAGATTCTTAGAAGTGACAATGGTGGAGAATTCATCTCCAATGAGTTCAAGGCCTTTTGTGAGGAGGAAGGGATCAAGAAAGAGACTTCTTGTCCTTACACTCCTCAACAAAATGGAGTTGCTGAAAGAAGGAATAGAACATTATGTGAATGTTCTAAGGCTTTAAGATTAGATGCTTGTTTTCTCAAATCCTTTTGGGGTGAGTCTCTTGTATGTGCAAACTACTTGATGAATAGGGTGTCTTGCAAAGCAATTGAAGGCAAAACTCCTTATGAGATGTTGTATGGAAAGAAACCCAATCATAATCACTTGAAACTTCTTGGGTGTATATGTTATGTGCATGTGCCATTGGAAACAAGAACCAAGGAGCATCCATCTTCCACAAGAGGGATCATGCTTGGATATGCAACCTCAAGCAAGGGCTACAAAGTCTATCTCCCATCCTTGAACAAATTTGTTGTTTCAAGGGATGTCATCTTTGATGACCATTATATGCATATGCTTGAAGAAGGCTCAAGTGCTCCAACAATCAAGAAGAAGATGGCCGAGGAGCAAGATCTTGGTTTTGAGGAGGAGTTCATGGAGGAGCAAGCACCAAACCCACCTATCACACCAAGGAGATCTTCAAGGGCAAAAGTGGAGCCATCAAGGCTCACATATCAAGGCAAAGGACACCAAGTTGAGGGTATCTCATCCACTTCTTATGCTTTATCTAGTTTTGAGGAACCGTCTAATGTTGAAGATGCATTGAACTCCAAAGAATGGTATAAAGCTATGTTGGATGAGTATGATGCCTTGATTGAGAATGAAACTTGGTTGCTTGTTGAGAGACCTCAAAGGAATGTAATAGGATGCAAGTGGGTCTTCAAGCTTAAGTTGAATGCAAATGGGAGTGTTAACAAACATGAAGCAAGATTAGTTGCAAAAGGTTATGCTCAAGAGAGAGGGATAGACTACGAGAAAACTTTTGCACCCGTGGCCAAGATGGTCACAATAAGGCTAATCATTGCACTTGCATCACATTTTGGATGGATTCTATGTCAAATGGATGTCTCTAATGCTTTCTTGAATGGTTTTTTGGAAGAGGATATCTATATGGAACAGCCACAAGGGTTCATCAAGCATGGAATGGAGAACAAAGTATGCCATCTCCAAAGAAGCATCTATGGCTTGAAGCAAGCCTCGAGATCTTGGAATTCAAGACTACATTTCTATCTTATTTCACTTTCTTTTGTTCAAAGTGAATATGATACCACTCTTTACATTGAGTTTGATGATGTTGGTGTTGTACTTTTACTCATTTATGTAGATGACATCATCATTAGTGGAAATAGTGTTGATGGTATTGAAAAAATCAAGATAGATCTATCCTTAGAGTTCAAGATGGTAGATCTAGGGTGTCTTCACTTCATCTTAGGCATAGAAGTACTTAGAGGGTCTGATTTTATCTTTATAAGTCAAGTAAACTATGCTCAAACAACCTTCATGCATTTAGTGATTCAGATTTTGCAGGGGACAAGAGGGATAGGAAATCAACAAGTTCCTATTCAACTTTCATAGGAGAAGGTGTGGTTTCATGGCTTTCAAAAAAGCAAGAAACTATATCTCTATCTTCAACCGAGGCCGAGTACAAAGCTTTGACAACCACTACAAAGGAGGTACTTTGGATCAAGAGATTATTGGTGGAACTAAAGATCATGGATTCAGAGGAGGCACCAATCATCTACAATGACAATATATCAGCCCAACACCTTGCATCTAACCCAATCTTCCATGCAAGATCTAAGCACATTGAGATATGCCATCACTTTGTGAGAGAAATGGTGCAAGCCAAGGAGATTGCTTTGGAGCATGTTCCAAGCAATGAATGTGTAGCTGATCTACTTACTAAACCACTTCAAAAGACACCTTTTATGAAGTTCAGATCATCACTTGGAGTGATTAGTAAAGCAATGATTGAACCAAGCTAGATAGTGAGGAGGAGTGTTAAAAATTCACAATTCTAGCTTGACTAGTTTTGGTCATATGACTTGTAAATAGTTAGATGGTCATGATGTGGCTTGTCACACGTGCCAAATAGCATAGTATTCCATTCATAAGGATGTTCTCAAGTAGACCTAAGTGTTAGAACCTTTGGAATGAGTCCAAATTATGCTTAGATACAAGGGAGAAAAAATAGGAGCTATTTTTGGTAATTTTTGCATTGTTGATGGATCTCCGAGATTCCAACCCTAACTTGGTAGGGATGAAAGATCCACCAAAATTAGCATTAGGGATAGGTTTAGGGCTACTCATAACTGCCCAAAACCGTGATGGATCATGCATATATAGGTGATGATATCTCACCAAAATCAATCAAGCAATTTCATGTTTTTTCTCTCATAATGGTGCAATTGCTCTCTATGTTCATAATTGTTTGAGTACTTGTGATTACTAATGACTATAGGATTGAATGTAAGTCTGGTGTACAGTACTCAGACTGTGTGAAGCCTTCTTCAAGGATTTGGGCCATTTAGTGAGGTTCAAGCATAGATTTTTGATGGATTTTGATGGTTCAACTTGTGCTAATCGTATGAAATCATAATCTATTGTTTCCCTCATCATTTCAAGTGTTTTAGGATCCTTATTTGCTGTAATTTTTATAGTCAATATATGGCTAATCCTGGCATTACCCATTGGAAGGCTCTCATGAGAGTCATGAGGTATATTCGAGCTACCATGGACCAGTGCATCTGCTATGGAGAAGTCAGCAACGACAATCTTCATCAACTCAGTGAATATACTGATGCAAGTTGGGGAGGAGATGTAGACAATCGTAAGTCCACATCTGGATTTACATTCTTCTTCAACGACGGTCCTATCTCATGGAACAGTTGTAAGCAAACCTCTATTGCTCTTTCTTCTACAGAAGCAGAATATATTGCTGCTTCTCATTCTATTAAAGAAGCGTTTTGATTGAGAAATTTAATGTTAGACATTAATTTGTATCAGTACAACCCCACAATTTTATTTTGTGATAATCAGAGTGCTATTGCCTTATTGGCCAACCCTAGATTTCACTCTAGGAGTAAGCACATTGAAATCAGATATCACTACATCATGGGCAAGGTTCTCAACAAGGAGGTGAGCTTCATGTATTGTAGAACGTAGGACATGGTTGCAGATATATTCACAAAGGCATTAAGTGTAAATGCACACAACAAGTTTTGTGCATTGCTTAGTCTGAAGATCAAGGCACACGGATCCAGATTAAGGGGGGTGTTGGATTTATCTGCTTTACTATCCTAGATCCTAAGTGAATCTGCCTCCATTCATGCTGCTTCATTTTTATTGTTGTCGCACAGTTTGCATATTTACATGTAAAATAAGACAGACGAATAAAATGCGACTGTCTGCATAAATACAAGTAAATTTCCACAGGCAAAAATGGCAAAAAACGCGACACTGTGTTTTTACACTTGATTTGTGATAGCGGAAAAAGACGCCACTGCCCTATAAATTGTGAAAAATACAGATCCTAAGTGGATCTAAACTCCAAGATCATTGGCTTGAATGCTTGCACTCCAAACTACATAAGCTAGGAATTGGCAACACATTCTATGCTACCTAGAATGCAAAGAACTTGATCAAAAAGCATTTATCACAAATGGAAACTTCCATAAACATCAAGTGCGGCCCAAAATAGCATTATACAGTCCATAATACATCAGCCTACCACTTTTGGAAAGCACCTAAGATCATACACAATAGCTTGAAGACAATACACACAACAATGCTCTCAATGGAGGAAGAAACAATGACAATGATCTATTGATCTCAATGAAGCATACAAAAGGTTTCTCCAACCTGTTCTCCACGACTTCCCTACTATTTATGGATGAGGAAGATGACTCTCTCTCCTCTCTCTAGAAGGTACTTGACCCTAGATATTCCCTATATAGGAAAAATAGCTAAAAATGGCTTATATGACCAAAATACATCAAAATGCTCTCATTTTGAAGGGTATGAAGTTTGACACTTCATCATACTGAAAAAATACAGTAAATAAAAACATTGTGGCCTGGTTCACACGTGTGAAACTCCAGAACCAAAACTATTTACAATTTTAGCCAATTTAGGCCTCAAACTAGCTAGGAAATGTTGACAATTTTCACACTCCCTCTTCAACATTGGATGCTAGTTTCAACATAGTCTTTGAGCACATTCCAAGATTAGATCTATGCATTAAATATAGGTCCTTTCCCAATGGTTTGGTGAAGATATCAGCCACACACTCCTTTGAAGAGACATGTTGAAGCTCCACCTCTTTGGCAATGACTTGATCTCTCACAAAATGGTGAGCAATCTCAATGTGCTTGCTCCTTGCATGAAAAACAGGATTGCTTGCCAAGCTTTGGGCTGAAAGGTTATCACAAAGTATGATTGGAGTCTTCTCTGGTTCCAGCAAGTGAAGATCCAATAACATCCTCTTGATCCAAAGAATCTCCTTGGTGCATGTTGTTAATGCCTTGTACTCGGCTTCGGTGGAAGATAGAGAGATAGTTGGTTGCTTCTTTGATAGCCATGAGACCACTCCATCTCCAAGATAGATTGCAAAGGCACTTGTTGACTTCCTATCCATTTGATCACCTGCAAAATCTGAATCTGAAAATCCACAAAGGTTAGGTGTAGTAACTCCATACAAGATGCCAAAATCTCTAGATCCCGAGATGTATCTAAGTACTCTCTTTCCTAGCTTCCAATGAGCCTCACTAGGATCTTGCATAAATTGACTTAGTTTACCAACCACAAAGCTTAGATCAGGTCTTGTGATGGTTAACCATATAAGAGATCCTATTAGCTTTCTATAGAGAGTAATGTCCTTGAAGGATCTTTCATTACTTCTTGTAGTTAGCTTTACATTTGATTCCATAGGAGTAGAAACAACTTTACAATATTCCATATGAAACCTTTTTAGAATAAAGTTAACATACTTTTCTTGACATATGAATGTAGATTTAGAAGTTCTAATAATCTCTATTCCTAAGATATAATGAAGTTTACCAAGATCTTGAATTTCAAACTCTCTTTTGAGTGCCATCTTGATTTCATCTATATCTAGATTGTTACCACCACTTAAGATAATGTCATCAACATAGATCAAAAGTAAAGTGATATCATTTTCATTCAATCTAAAGTAGAGAGAATGATCATACTCACTCATAACAAAGTTTTGAGAAAGTAAGAAGGAATTGAGCTTAGCATACCAACTCCTTGGTGCTTGCTTTAGCCCATACAAACTCTTTTGGAGATAGCACACATGATTAGGCTCATCATGTGAAACATAGCCCTCGGGTTGCTCCATGTAAATATCTTCTTCAAGATCACCATTCAAGAAGGCATTAGTAACATCCATTTGCCACATATCCCAATCATAAAGAGTTGCAAGAGAGATTAGGATTCGAATAGTTACTATCTTACTTCACTATAGCCAACAAACACACCCTTCTTTGATGAAGGATCTTCTTTAGTTCTATCATCAAGTGTGATATTGACAAAACATGTACATCCAAAGATCCTACAATGCTTGACACTCGGCCTTCTACCATAAAGAACCTCATGAGGAGTTTTACCATCCAAGGAAGTACTTGTCCATCTATTACATAGATAGTTAGCACATGCTAAAGCTTCCCCCCAAAAAGACTTAGCAAGATTAGCATGTAGTCTCATTGCCTTGGCACATTCACAAAGGGTTCTATTCTTCCTCTCGGCCACTCCATTCTGTTGTGGAGTCCTAGGACTAGACATCTCCCTCTTAATCCCATGTGCTATACAAAAGTCTTTGAACCTATTTGAGGTGTATTCCCCTCCATTATCAGATCTTAAGCATTTGATCTTTGTATTGAATTGGTTTTCCATTTCATTCTTGAACTTGACAAATGCAGCAAACACTTCATCCTTACTTTTAAGAAGATAGATCCAAGTATACCTACTAAAGTCATCAATGAAAGTTGCATACATCTTTGCCCCACCATTGCTAGTTGTACTAGAAGAATGAATATCAGAATGCACAAGTTGAAAAGCTTCTTTAGATCTAGAAGTAGATCTAGAATAAGCAAGTCTATGAGATTTGGACAAGGCACAATGTTCACAAACACTATTGTTTGCAACAAGACTTTTAGGGAGACCAAGAACAAGCTCTTTCTTTGCCATTACCTCCAAAGATTTGAAGTTGGGATGGCCCAACCTCTTGTGCCAAACTTCTTGGTTTGTCAATTGCTCCCTAGCCATACATCCTTCATGATTAGAGATCACACATGCATCAAGCTTGAAAAGTTTACCATGCCTCCTACCTTGAGCAATCAAGGATCCACATTTACTTATCAAACATGCATCTCCAATGAACTCCACATCAAGTCCTTTGTCAATCATTTGACTTACACTAAGCAAATTCTTAGTGATTGAAGGAATGTACAAAACATTTTCAAGATTTGCTTTCCTATTTGTTGAAAGGGAAATAGGAATAGTGCCTATGCCTTTGATGTCACATTGACCATCATTTGCAGTGTAGATGATGTTACCTTCTCCCTCATAAGACAATAAGGATGTAAAGTATTCCTTATGTCTTGTCATGTGAGATGAGGCTCCACTATCAATCCACCAAGGATCATTATCATCTATGTTGGCTAACAAACTTGAAGTCATAACAAGTGATTCACATGTGTTATGTTCTTCCTCATCTATTGTAAGATTTCCTTGCCTCTCTCCTTGCTCTCTTTTCTTCTTATAACATTCATTTGCAAAATGACCTTTTATCCCACAATAAAAGCACTTGAACTTTGACTTATTGTTCTTAGTAGAAGAGGAAGAGGAAGAGTGATCATCATGATCAAAGTTACCACCTTTGGACCATTTCCCTTTGCCTTTACCTTTGCCCTTGAATTTGCCTTTTGTGAAGAAAGCCTCTTCACCTCCACCTTGCAAGGATGCACCATCAAGCTTTGATTGCAACCTATGTTCTTCAGCCAATAAGATTTCTTGCAAGTCAACCACACTTGGCAAGACTCTTTGAATGGCAAAACTTTGCACAAGGTTAGCATGTTCATTTAGCAAACCATTCAACATAACTTGGACTATTTCACCATCTTTTATGTTCTCATCAATGCATGCTAAATCATCACTTAGGGACTTAACTCTCAAGATAAATGCATGAGCACTTTCACCCTCTCTTTGCCTACTAGAAAATATTTGTCTCCTTAGGGTCAATACCCTAGATGTGGACTTTGATTCAAAGAGCTTCTTTAAGGCATTCCATGCCTCACTTGCACTTTGACACTTTCCAACTTCCTTGAGAAGTTCATTTGTAACATTCATTTTAATGATATGAAGAGCCCTTTTGGCCTTCTTATCAAACCTTTGTTGCTCTTGAAGTGTGAGAGGTCTCTCTTCAATTTCTGCAACTATGTCCATGAGTTCATTCAACTCAAGTAAGGACTCCATCCTCACTTTCCAAGTAGAGTAGTTTGATGAACTCAACCTTTCACTAGACTCTAGCATGATCCCACCATTGGAAGCCATGATTCTAATGTTTCTTCAACTTTTAGGTTCTGTCCTAAAGCACTTAGCACTCACTTTTCTCTCAACAAATGATAGATAAAGATATCTATGAAGATTTAGGACCCTAAAACACTTCTATCTTGAACCTAGATGGTTTCCAAGCATAGAAAGGAAGATTGAAACACATGCAACACTTTGCACACACTAAGAATGGATTACAAAATCAAACCAACCTGAACACACTCTTGCTTAAGCTCTCAAACTTTCCAGCAAGTGACCAAATCAAGTTATGGTGTGAAGAGTTACTTGCATTCTTAGAAAATACCCAAAACTAGGATGCCAAGATTACCTAGTAATGAACAAACTTGATCAACATATGATCAACACACTAAGATATTGATTCAACCTGTAAAACCACATGTAAACCACACTTCTAAAAGTTTATAAACTCCAGCAAGTGATAAATACAAGATTTAGAGGTGAATGAATGAGCACACTTAGTGAATCACAAGACTAGCTTCACTATCTTGTCAAATCTTGGTGTTTAGATGTAGATCTAAGATCACTTCACATGAGAATGTTCCTCAACCTGTTAAGAACCTGAAAACACACTTGCATAATGGTTAACACCTTCCAGCAAATGCTCCAATCAAATTACATAAGGAGAGTCACTTACATGCTCAACAAAGTACACCAAAATTTATGCCAAAATTGATGACAATCTTTACAATATGCTCTTCACAATGGAGCTTACAATATGTTCACCCAAAAAAGGGGATCTTTCATCCAAATGGGAGCTTTGCTCAGCCTTTAGGAGAATTACAACTCACTCAAAAGAGCATTTGTCATCCACTTAAGGAGAAGTTTCATCCACTTAAGGAGAGTGTTCATCCAAGAATGGAGATTGTCAACAATAGGATTGAAAAGAACATTGTTAGTATTGAATATGCACAAGCCTCACAATCACAAATGATTAGGTGTTATGATCTGATCCAAAATAGTTTCTTTTCAGCCTCTGATCTTCAATAGACCTGAAATATGCTTTTGATCCACAAGTTCAACTCACAAAACAAAGGTTAGTAAGATTTGATCAACAAAGCAATGCAAAATCATGCTAGAACTTGATCAAACATCCAAATATCACCAAAAATGGAATACTTACTGTAAATAGAAGCCAACCAGCTCTGATACCATGTGAAAAATACAGATCCTAAGTGGATCTAAACTCCAAGATCATTGGCTTGAATGCTTGCACTCCAAACTACATAAGCTAGGAATTGGCAACACATTCTATGCTACCTAGAATGCAAAGAACTTGATCAAAAAGCATTTATCACAAATGGAAACTTCCATAAACATCAAGTGCGGCCCAAAATAGCATTATACAGTCCATAATACATCAGCCTACCACTTTTGGAAAGCACCTAAGATCATACACAATAGCTTGAAGACAATACACACAACAATGCTCTCAATGGAGGAAGAAACAATGACAATGATCTATTGATCTCAATGAAGCATACAAAAGGTTTCTCCAACCTGTTCTCCACGACTTCCCTACTATTTATGGATGAGGAAGATGACTCTCTCTCCTCTCTCTAGAAGGTACTTGACCCTAGATATTCCCTATATAGGAAAAATAGCTAAAAATGGCTTATATGACCAAAATACATCAAAATGCTCTCATTTTGAAGGGTATGAAGTTTGACACTTCATCATACTAAAAAAATACAGTAAATAAAAACATTGTGGCCTGGTTCACACGTGTGAAACTCCAGAACCAAAACTATTTACAATTTTAGCCAATTTAGGCCTCAAACTAGCTAGGAAATGTTGACAATTTTCACATAAATGCAATAGGTGCCCTTATTGGAAAAAGTGAAGGCACCCTGTAAATCAAATCTTAAGGCATTTTTCAGAGTGTCGCATTTTTTGCATCTTCACCAACGTTCATTTCAGTGAAGGCTGATGTCGCGGCCTTTTCATGCTCATCCCATGCAATTGTGCAAACAGATTTGACAACGACAGCAGCCACTCACCATCTCCCACAGACAGCGCATCCACTTCGTACTTTTTTTATCTGCACACCTGTAAAAATATGTATATATATTGAATACCATCTGCATATTCTGTAGATGTGAGAACTTAGATGAGAAACAAGCAACAAGCATAATAGCATCAGAAGCTTATTAGAGATAGACGAAGTAGATGCTTTCACACATCGATTCTTTGTATTGTCAGTAATAGGTTTATTCCTTTTACAAATTGGATTAGCTTTGTGAAGCACGTGATTTCGTCCGTTATTTTTGCTATACTTAATCTGATTACAGCTCTGTTTGTTCTGCATTCAGATTTGTGTCAATTTTACAATGCTTTTCTACATTTTGTCTGACTTTGTTATTGCTTAATCTGGTAGTCTTTTTGTTGTGAATTATTATCAATCTAGTTGTTCGCGACTGATTATCAGTCGAGCTCAATCTAGCTCTTTGCGAATAACTTGCGACTGATAATTTATCTTTCTGAGGTTTTGTTGCTTAATGTTTGGCTATGTAATCAGAGCAAACATGATTTCTATCACTAACGTTCTGTTCGTGTCTGATAGGCGTAGTCATGCTTAGGGAAAGAGTGAGAGAGCTCATTCCACTGCGCATGAATACTTTCCATTCGAGTTCATTTTTTTTTCTAGTTTCGAGTTCGTTTTTTTTTGTGTTCGTTTCTTTTCGAGCTATTTTCATTTTCTCACACCCCTCTTTTCCCAACACTAAAGCTATTTTGCAGTCAAAAAACTTGATTTTTCAAAAAATACTGGGAAGTAACTCTCGCATAGATCATAGGAGTTGCATTTGGTATGGATGTAGCTTTGAAAATCTCTGCGAAGATTAACTCTCGCATGAAGTAAAAATTTCACTGTCTACCAGGGTTCAGAATCACTATTTTGCTATGATCTTCACCAATACTTTATACTAACTCTCGTACACTTCATCACTGATGTAAATGACATTATGAAGCCAATGGAATGTCTACGAGAGTTACTTCTGGAAGGATTTTTTGGATCTTATGATTTTATTGATTTTTCAACACTCAAATCCAAATTTCTACTCATTGAGATCAAACTAACTCTTGTAGGCTCTTCTGTGTCCTTGTCTCACTGAGATGGAACTTCAAAATTCTCTACGAGAGTTCTTGGCCACTGGAACTAAAAATTTTGGTGTCTACGAGGGTTCTGATGGATTTTTCTACCTTTTCCTCACTGGAAACCTTCGCATTGGCACTAATAGTGGAAACCAACTCTCGCGAGCTTCTCTGTGCCCTGGTCTCACTAAGATGGAACTTCAAAAAGCTTTACAAGAGTTGTTATGGAAATATGAATTTTTTTGATTTTTTACAAGGGTTTTTTGAATTTTTTTGGTTTTTTCTTTGATTTTGCAATCTGCATGGAACTAACTCTCACAGGCTTCTATGCAGGTCTGGGACAGTACCCTGGAGCTACTGTCAGTTGTGCAAGGGTTAACTCTTACTGGTTTAGGAGAAAACAAAATCTAATGGGAATATATGCTCTTTTTCTCTCCAAAATACAGATTGGTGTGTATTTTTGGATTTTTTCAAGTTTTGGTTTGGATATCAAGCCCTTAGAGGCTGTTCAGGGCCTCCTCTACCCTCTAACACCTCCTCTGTTAGCTAGAAACAGTCCAAACACATCAAAATATAGAAAACTAAATATCTCTACCCCAAAAATCCACCTAAAACACTAAAAAGCAAGAAACAACTAAAAAGACAACTCTACTACTTAAAGAGAACCTATCCCCGACAACGGCGCCACTATAGGGATGTAGATATGGTTGGTGAGCAACTCTTCTGCCTGTCAAAAAAGGTTAGATCACTAGGATAAGTACCTAACTATGTAAAGATGCTACTTTTAGTTATTTCACTTCTCTTAACTCTACTCACCACTAACACTACCCTCCACTAACTCTATCCCATTAAACTAACATTCATCATGATTTGTAGTGAAAAAGAGAGAGAGAGAGAGAGAGAGAGAGAGAGAGAGAGAGAGAGAGAGAGAGAGAGAGAGAGAGAGAGAGAGAGAGAGAGTTAGTTAGAAGGAGAGAGGTAGAGAAAGAGAGAGTGAGAGTGAGAGTTAGAAGGAGAGAGGTAGAGAAAGAGAGAGTGAGTGTGGAGTTAGAAGGAGAGAGGTAGAGAAAGAGAGAGTGAGAGTGGAGGTTAGCTCACTTGCTCATTTTACTTGCTAAAGGGAAAACTCTAACTATAGAAAACAAGAAGAGCATGAACTTGAAAGCAAGAGCAAACAACAACAAGAGCAATAACAAGCATTGAATAGCAAATGAGAATGCTTGTCTTCCAAAATTGGTAGAGTTTCCTCCTTCTCATTAAGCATGAAAATAGAGTACATGAGGTGTCTTTTTATAAATGGGGAAGGCCCTTGCTCCAAAATACTATTGGCTAACATGTACATTAATCCTACCCATTCATCTTGGACCCAACTTAATTCAAAGGTCCTCAAAAAGTACATTGGATATCACAAGATTCATGTGAGTCCCAAATTGGACCCAGCTTAAAAAAGTTTAACACTAAGTTCTAAACTTGACTTTGTGTCCTCTGTTGGATTTACTCCTTCTACTCTCCTAAGTCCCATTTTTTATCTGCCTCCATTCTTGCTGCATTTTGACTAACGTTGTCACGCAGCCTGCATATTTACACGCAAATTCGGACAGACGAATAAAGGGCGAAAGAATCGCGAACATTGTGCTTTAACACAGGTTATGGTGACAGGCGAAAAGGGGACACTATCCTACATAATGCCAAAGGTGCCCTAAAAGCTAAGGCACCTTGTAAATCTTATCCTAAGGCCATTTGTAAGAGTGACCCACTTTTCGCATCATCACCAACATTCACTTTAGCACTGGCTGACGTCGCACCCTTTTTACGCTCACTCCATGCAGTTGCGCTAGCAAATTGGACAATGATTGCAGCCACCCACGATCTCCTACAGACATCACATCCACTCTGTACTTTCACATCTGCACACCTGTAATATTATGTATATATACATATTCTGGACACCATTCAGATGATATGATCAGATGAACAAGTGAGTGAAGAAGAGACTAAGAGAAGAGGTTTCATTCCTTATTATAGACAAAATAAGCTTTGTAGGACACGCGGTTTCATCTGCTATTGTATTGTGCTATGCCATATTATTAACTTGTATACATGATATACTTAATCTGATACAGCTCTTTGTTCTGCATTTAGATCTGTGTTAATAATGTTATGCTTGTTTTTCATTTTGTCTGATCTTTCTAGTTGCTCTTTCTGGTAATAGACGATCAACTTTTAGTCTTGTCTTTCACGAATAATTTGTGACTAATTATCAGTCGAGCACAGTCTAGCTCTTCGCGAATCATTCGCGACAGTTCTTGGTTCTTGGATTCTGGAGCCACTCAGCACATGACTAGTCTCATTGGCTGTTTCAAGTTCTATACACCTTACAATACTCAGAAATTCGTTCACCTTGGTGACAATAGCACACAAGCTATCAAAGGTGAAGGCATTGTAAGATTTAGCTTTGCAAATGATCAATCTAAGCTACTCTCTAAAGTCTTGTATGTACCAAATTTATCTACGAATCTGCTTTCTGTAAGTAGAATCACAGATTTAGGACATAGAGTAGAGTTCAAATGTGATTAGTGTAAAGTAGTTGATAGGACTAGCAAGATCCTAGCACTCGGAAAGAGGCATGGATACTTGTATAAATCAAGTCATTGTTTTTCTGCCTCTAGTCAGGCTCTCAATACTTCAATTCATACAAATAAAGGTTTACTTTGGCATTATAGACTCGGTCATTTAAATCATGCTGGTGTACAACGAATGTCTAGACAATCTATTGTTCTTAAATCGACTATCCTTGCAAAAAAGTTGAGTTACCTGTCTGTCAAGACTGTCTAGTTGGTAAATATACTAAGAAACCATTTAAGTCAAGCCATCAGCATATTGCTAGAGGATTGTTGTTGTACATTCAGATATTTGTGGCCCGATGAAAAATCCTTCGCTGAAGGATGCCAAGTATTTTATAACCTTTATTGTCAAATTCTCCAGAAGGACGATGGTGTAAAGAAATCAGAAGCTTTTAATTGCTTCAGAATCTTCACGGAGCCTGTAGAAAAGGAGACTGGAAGGACGATCAAGGCCCTGAAGTTAGACAACGGTGGAGAATATATCTCTGTTGAGTTTAAGGAGTACTGCCAAAGCCAAGGCATTGAGCAGCAATTCATCACTCCTTATAGTCCTCAGTCTAATGGCTTAGCTAAGAGGAAGAACCATACTCTGGTCGAATCTGCTAAATGTATGCTATCGCATGCATCGCTGCCCAAGAGATTTTGGGCTGAAGCTGTCTCCACTGCAGCTTACGTCTAGAACAGTTGTTCGACCAAGGCCCTCTCAGACAAGACACTCCACGAGGTGTGGACAGGCTCTAAGCCTTCTTTGAAGAACCTAAGAGTGTTCGGGTGCATTGCCTATGCGCAGATCCCAAAAGACACAAGGAAGAAATTGGACTTCCAAGGTCTCAAGACCATCCTGATCGAATATGCTTCGTCTGATAACACCTACAACCTGCACGATTCTGATACCTAGCAGATCTTGTATAGCAGGAATATAGTCTTTATCGAGGATCAGTTCGTCGACCTCAAAGGCAAGGATATTGCTCAAGAAGAACCTACATCTCTTGCCATTGACACAACAGTCCGAGCTTCTGGTTCAGGCGTGTCTATTGTAGACCCACTTCGAGACAACAAATCAAACGAAGATGTTGCTGCTACCCAGCAACAAGTCCCAGGAGTGGTTCATCAGTTGAATCATCCCAGAAGATCAAGCCGAGTGTGCACACAGCCCACAAGGTATACTCTTGAGTCTGCCTGTCTCTTAATGCAGGAACCGACGACAGTCGAAGAGGCACTTAGCCAACTAGACTCTGATATCTGGGGAGAAGCCATGGACATAGAGTATTCCTCTCTGATCAAGAATTAGACATGGTCATTAGTCGAAGCTCCTATTGGTTGCAATATTATTGATTGCAAATGGATCTTTAAAATCAAATATAATGCCAATGGAGCATCAAGTAACAGGCAGAATACCAAGCCGTAGAAGCTGTAAGCAAGAAGTAAAAGAACTAGTATCCAAAAAATCCTCTGGAGCAGGGGATCTGTAAACATTTGACAATGTTGCTCATTGAACTCCAACACCTTCTACATCAAAAACCCACAACCTTGTCCACGCTCCGCCCGTCCCCTCCCGATCACATCTCAACTGGACCCCCCCCATGTTGAAATCTCAACCGGAGAGCTCGTGTCCAATCTCAAATGACGCATTTTATTGAATCTCAACCGACACACACTCTCTCCGATCTCAACCGACGGTCATCAGTTACATCTCGACCGACGGTAATCTATTGAAATCTTGACCGATGGTTTTCACTCAGATCTCAACCGACGGTACTCTTTCAGATCTCAACCGACGGCCTCATTCCAATATCGACCGATGGCCCTGCGTTAGATCTCAACTGACGCCATCAGTCAGATCTCAACCGACGCCCATCAGTCAGATCTCAACTGACAACCTTGCATTAAATCTCAACTGACGGCCACAATCAGATCTCAACCGACGGCCATTCAGTCCAATCTCAACCAACGACCTGCTTCAACCGACCCAGATCCACGCTCGACCACAACGAGGCCAATTACACAAGCCTACATCTACATTGGGTAGTAACAACTGCCTTGAGCCGTAGCAAGCGCCACAACCGCTCCTTGTCTATCGTCATCACCCTTCATTCCCATTTCATCGCAACCTCCACCTCCATTCACAATCACCCTACCTCCGCATTGCCCTGCAACATCCGCATTCAGCCGCAACAATTTGCACTCTCTCCACCTTACGGACCACCTCCACCTCCATTCGCAACCACCCTACCTCCGCATTGCCCCGCAACATCCGCAACAATCCGCACTCTCCCCGCATTACGGACCACATCCACCTCCATTCGCATTCACCCATCAGCACCACCTTCCGCAGTCGCAAACATTCGCATTCCTCCGCACACAACCCACCTACTACCTACCCGCCTTCCATCGCCACAGCCGCAGACCACAACCAATCACAACCACATACCAATGCACCACATTACCATCATAGCTAACCGCATTACAACCACAACAGCTGCTTCCCACTCGTTCACCGTAGAAACCGCAATTCACCACAAGTCACCCTTGAATAGTCACCCCGTTTTCAACCGTAATTCACCTTGAACCATCGTGACCGGTCTGGGCCGTTGCGACCACATTCCATTCCATCAAACCACATTTAGTCGTCATCACGTATACCTCCACGACAACCCTTCACACACCTTCCATCCTCGCCCACTTCCATCTCTACCGAAGCTAGAGCCATCTTTCATATCTCAACCGACGGCTACAGTCAGATCTCAACCGACAGCCTACTATTCGATCTCAACCGACGGCCTGCTATTCGATCTCAACCGACGGCCTACTATTCAAACCCAACCGATAGCCTGCTATTAGATCTCAACCGACGGCCTGCTATTAGATCTCAACCGATGCCCATTCACTCAGATCTCGACTGATGGTGTCTTGTCTCAAATCTTAACTGACGGTGACTATAAAATCTCAACCAACGGATAGTATCAGATCTCAACCGACGGCCACTGTCAAATCTCAACCGGCGGTCACTGTAAAATCTCAATCGACGGATAGTATAAGATCTCGACCAACGGTGTCCTGTCTCAAATCTCAACCGACGGTCATTGTAAAATCTCAACTGACGGATAGTATCAGATCTCAACCGACGACCACTGTTAAATCTCAATCGACGATCACTGTTTGTTTCAAATCTCAACCGGAGCCGGAGCCCATCGTTCACATCTCAACCGGAGCCGGAGCCAGTCATCAGATCTCAACCAATGGGTCCCTCACCATCTTAGCCGGACCACATCCATGCCAAACAACAAGCACACCAGCCATCAGATACAACACACAGCATCGCTTTTGCATTTTCTTTGCATCCGCTGCCCTCTACCTTCATTTACATCTGACTCCATCTATCCTTGTTTGCATCTGATGTACTCTGCCTTACACACATTACACCGCAACTGACCACCCCCTCACCAACTTACGACTACACTCAGACCCTTCCACTACAAACCATCTTCTACTCAAGCCAATCCACCCTTGAACATCCATCCCGCACTCCTTCTCAACCACTTTCCACCTCCATCAGCCATTCCAATCCCAACAGGCCGCAACTAACCGCAATAGTCCGTACTAAACCATCAACCTTTGAACCGCATTCCAGCGCATCTATCACACTCACCCAAACTCGCCACATTACCACACCACTTCCTCCGCATAGAGTCGCAAACATCTGCATTCATCCACACACAACCCACCTTCTATCTATATCTACATCACACAGCAATATCCGCACTCACACAACCTACAACTGCTCTTAGAGTGCATTACCCCTTCAGTCCTACACAGACCGCATTTCGTAGTCGCACACACCGCAACAACCGCATTCCATCATCAACGGACCACCATCCCAACTGACTGCTGAAACCGCAATCAAACCACACATGCTGAATGCAACCGAATGCAACTAACCACAAAATCCATCAACCACAACCCACCGCAACCTTACTGCAATCCAATCATATCCATCTTGAACTGTGGAAAGTGCATTAGACCACATTGCCATGCCCACACACAAATTCAAGCGCATCCACCATTCACACGTAGCAACCTCATTCACCTCCAACCCGAGAGTATTCAAACCACGACCACCTTGATCCGTACCGACTACCCTGAACTGTAGATCCCAACTGACTTCCATAACAGCAACACACAATCTTCAAACCACAATCAACAGTACCAACTGCATTCAACAACACTCCATCTCCATTTGCCCTTGACTACGTAATACACCGCATTCAACCACCTTGTCTCGCATTATCGATATTTCTTCATCTGCTACAATGTCCAACCAAGAGCAACCTCCACAGGAAATTGACAATTTTCTCCCCTTCTACAATCTCAAATCTATTTGTCTTTGCACATGCTGATCAGATTTCCAATGTGCCAATCCACAATAAATCTAGGATTCAGAAATCCATATAGAGATTCGGTTCTGAATCTCTTGTTCAAAGAGGTCCTCAGGACATAGTACCTCAACCATACCTGCATCTCAAGCTATATCTTACAACATCTCCTATCAACGATGGTAGATTCAACTATCACTACTTGCCTTGTTTTTGACAAGGGCTTCTAGGAGTTCTTTCATTACTCTACCAGATCAATAGAAACATGAAATTGTCCAGGTGACTTATACATGTTGATGAATGACTTCTTGTTTGACAAGTGCTCTACAGCTTTCACTCTTTGTCACATTGGTATCTTCCTTGTTTATTTTTTTGTCATTTTTTCATTTCATACTTTTTTTCTAATTGCATATTTTTTTCTACATTTGTTTTCAGTTCATCAAAGATAGCCATTGCAAAGGAGCATGTAGCATATCTCAAGAATAACTTGTCATTCATCTATCAATTTACAGAGTTTTGGATTTTTGTGCATCCACCAAATCTACGCAGTACATATCATATCAGAGTTGATTCTTGCATCTCATTGTCATATTAATTTTTGAGTCAACTACAACAAGATTGAAACAAATTTAGTTAAAATTTGTTCAATCTTTAGTCCAGTCGCATGTTCAACAAGTTTCAACTATGTGTTCCACACGCCGATCCAATCTTGAGCATGACAAGTTACCAGTACCAGCATCCCCACCAACAGATTTTTTTTTTTGGGGGGAGAGGAGAGTGGATCTGCTTGGATCCACTGGAGCAGTTACGCTACCAGCAACAACACCAGCAAAATCAACAGCCAAGGTCACAAGTCAAATATGAAAATGACAAGGCTAAGAAGACAGATGGATAGTCCAAAGAGACTCAATCAGAAGAAGTACCCCAGTCATTACGAATATCCTTTAGAAAGAGAAACACAAACATTGGAAAATCAGTCTCTTTTTTCAATCGGCCTCTTGCCATACTTCGAATTCTACGCCCATTATCATGCCCATCGTCCACACCATCTACCGTTGTCACCATCACCCTTCCTTCCATCCATTTGTTTATCATCAGTCTACTGTTCTTCTAAGAAATCTCCAGTTTTTTATAGTCTTACCGAAGCAGTTGACAGATCATTGCAAGTGTCTTGCGGAGACCAACTGCCACCTACAATGGATGATCAGCCAAATGAAGACCTAAGAAGCAGACGATGCAGCTAGAAGAACTAAAGGAGAACATCCAAGAAGCTAAGGAGGAAAGGACGAAAACTTAAGCAACAGATGAGTCAGATCAATTTTGATCAAAAAAAAATCTTTGGAGCAATGGTAGTTGAATCCCCTCCTATGAAACCCAAAGAGATCCAAAAGTAATGGATCAAAAGGAAGTGCTACAGAAAAAGAAAGATGAAGACAATCGTGAACCTGCAAATAAAGCAAGCTCCTCACCCAGCAAGTGGTGGTCAAAGCTCGACATTGCAAGGGTCCAAGGCTGCAATTGTAGAACTATCAGTTCCTTCATCCTTTCACCAAGCCTTCATCATGTTTTCTTACCGTTATCAAACCGCCTATCCAAATCTATTCCTACCACCAATTTTTGATGAGTCCATCCCCTTGAGACTGATAATCAAAGTTTGTGCAACCTACCAGATCAAAGATTTTTCTTAAGACTGGAACTTCAACTAAGCGAAGAACTGCGGAAACACCCAGAAGCAAATGGAGGATACAAACCTCCCAGAAGATAGAATCTGCGAAGAAACCAAAGATGAAACCGTCAATGGTAGATACAAGTGACAAAACAAAGAGACACATAAAAAGCACTCGAGCATGCAAGTTGTGAAGTTGCTGAGAGCTCTCCAATTTTGAGAATGTCAACCAATTGCAGCAATAAGACATTCTGGTTAAACTGCGACAATTCATAAAAAACAGTTTTTGTGATAAAGACTGGTGACAATAAGCACTTGGTTTAATGTAAGCGAACGAGGATCTACACTTTTCCAAGTGACGATTGAAGATGCCAATGCAAAGCAAAGCGACATCGTCCAATACGAGTTGTAGTGGGTCCTGCAACACATAAGGGGTGAGATGATGTTGGCTGATTCTGACAAATCCCCAAGATACTTGGACAGAGCAATTCAAGAGCACCTCTCACTTAGACCGAGGAGGTCTCTGAGAGGATGAGACTAATGAAGACTGAGAGCCGAGTATGAGAGCCGAGGAATACTAGTTAGTAATGACAAGTAAGAATTGTGTAAGCCTCATGGTGAATCCCGGAAGATGGAATGACCATGTAGGAACTAGTATTTCTAGGCAAATGTAATAAATGCAAGTAGACCCCTCTTAAAGAAAGTAGAGTGAGCCACCTTTTGATGGTGACCTCTAGTGGAGAGCATTATTCCACTTGTAATTTGTGAAATGTGGAAATTCCACTAGGATGCCACCTAAGGAGCTCTCCTGCTTATTTAAGGGACTCCCTCTTTGTGAAGAGGAGCTTTTTGTGAATTGTATCAACTCCATGCTGAAATGAGAAGAGCCTTCACGAGTTTGGTGCATCCATTGAGCTCCTTGATCATGCTTGTTTCTTGAGTGATGCATTTATGATCTTGCCCTTCCCTCCTTTTGTGTGTGGTTGTGGACTATAGAGTGGATTAGATTTGCTGCTTTCGTAGAGTGGATTAGTTTCTTTTCTTGTTTGTGGATTAATGTAGAACCAGCATTCAGGTAAACTAAATAGGATGGATCTGTGGTGTAGTTCTTGCATATCTCTTTACAATCCAGTTTTTTATGTTCTTGGGATGTCCAAGATTCAAAAGACTGGTTGGTTTCTTGATTCTTGGACTTCTAACATGCTGTAGATTAGTTCTTGGTTCTTGTTTTGTCAATTTATACAAGTGTAGCTCAGTGCTAGTATATTGTAGGATCTGATTCAGTTTGTTTTTAGAGTAGGTAGCTGTAGAATCTATTGAACGTTCATTCGGGCTGTACTCTGATCTGTGAATGAGCGTTCTTGGCTTGCATCTATGTATGAATGTAAGTGCGTTCAAGAGAGATGACCTTGAGTAGTCCTCTGACAGGCAGGACAAAACAAATATACTACAACGACAATCTGTCCCTTCTGCCTGGTTTGGCATTGTAAGATCAAGAAGACTTCTAATGAATGTCATGAAGCTTGGTAACAGGCAAAATACCAAGCCGTAGAAGCTGTAAGAAAGAAGTAAAAGAATCAGTAACCAACAGATTCTCTGGATCAGGGGATCTGTAAACAACCTTGTCTGGTAAAGTGTAGGCACCTCTGGTCTTGATATCTAGATATTGCTTGATAAAGAAGGACGACTATTCTGATGATGGCACATGGATAATACATTGGTACCAATGTTGATGTACATTCAGAGGTCTATTAAAAGAGTCATTTTGGTGCAGTGGAATGGTGGAGGTGAAAGGGACATTATCAAGCTACTAAGGAAGAGGAGGTGGGAAATGGTGCGTGGTTCATAGAGTTAGTACAGGTTACAGGTAAGGACAATGAAGGCCACCAAATACAGTACTGTGCAACAAAGTGATTCAATGAAACTGGACAAAGAGAAGTGAATATTCATCAAGAAACTTTGAAATCAGTGCCAATGAAAGAAATTCCATTTGCCAATGATCTGAATAGTTCCAAACCCTTCACTATTCAGCCAAGTACAACAACAAAAGTCACTATAGAAGACAAAAACCTCAATATCTCTCCCAATTTTCACTGCCTTGGTTCTCATGTTTGACCATGGCTAGAACACATCTTGATGAGTCTAAATTGAGTAGGGGGAGTCTGGAACCCTAAATCCTAGCCTTGTAAGCCAGAAATAGTAAAATCACTTAAACTCTCCTACAGACTTGTCTTTTTGAGATCTTGGTTCATCCTCTTCACATCAGACTCCTCATAATATGCTCTTTTGATAGTGAGTTAGGCTTGCCAAGACTCCCAACTAATTTCTTTTGGGGATCCTATTATAATCGCCAAGTGAAGATCTTCAAAAATCCTATTACATGCAAGCCAAAAGGACACATGTGGAGCATAAACCACCCAACCAACATGAAGAGGCTAGTCAATACCCTAACCCTTCACCCCCAAGCCACAGTGAATGAATACAAAAGAGGAGAGGAAATCTGGCTCAAGAATCTGAAATTCCAATAGGGAGATGGCGAGTCTCATGGTATGTGTTCTCTCCAAGAGGAGAGAATATTCCCCTTAGGATCCCCGTGCAACCTATATCAAGCTATTGACCTCCTATTTTTGCATTAAAGTAGTCATTCACCATGCAAGTGCTCCTATGTCCAATTATAGGTCTGGGCCCTCATATGATTATTAATTACTTGATACGACCATGCCCGGAATGATGTAGAATAACTAATAACCACATACAACTGGAGTGACCGGCTATCCACGTCAGGAATTATTCTAATTCCCTTGTACAGGACATGGACATAACATTCTTCCTCCCTTGAACCTTGTTAGTCTACATATATTTATAAGCAAGTAGAAGATAGTCTCAATATGCAATAGATCTACAAACTTGGCCCAGATGATTTGATGAGGAATTGAGAGCATAGCCCATATAATATGTGACAACATAGTAACTTTTAGATGTGAGATATTGGTCCACCCTTCTTATGATCTACAAACTTGACCAAAACAATTTGATGAGATGTTGAGAGCCTAGCCCATATAATATGTGACAGCATGGTAACTATTAGATGTGAGATATTGCCCACTCTTCTTATGCAAGCCTTATGCACCATGTCTCTATTGCATACACGGCCGTCAGAGAGGTTGGCAATTGAGACAATGGGGGATAAGCTATCATCAAGAAAGAAACATTTCAAGTCACAAGCTTAGGCCCCTAAATGACCACTCAGTGATGAAGGAGGTAGGGCAGCAAACAATCAGCATATTTGGGGTATCTCGAACATGTTGTCTGAAGCATAACCTTTTCATATTGACTAAGGAGGCATGACCTTTTTCAAGTCTAGATGCAGTTGCATGTCTCATGTTGAAAGTTGGACCTGTGAAGAAACATCCCCAAGTATGGATAAAATGACACTACCTCCAGTAAATCCTCTATCATCTAGACCTAACATCCTCAATGATAGGCTTGAGAGTGCAAATACGATCTGATGTGGAGTGGTGGGTCAAAATATGTAATCATATGAACTCAACTTCATTGCTCGCTACAGTTTGTAGGATTGTCCCATAACGCTTAGCTATAATATGTCCAATGATAATGGTGCACTAATTATCCAGTCTCCTAGGGCCACCACAAGGAGGACCAAATTGTCGAAGGACCAGAGTCCTCAGACAAAAGAAGAGAAGGAGTAGATGCGTGAGTACCCATAGCATTCGATAATAGGTTCTCATATGCACGCAATGATCTATAGCAGACCAGACATAGCATTTGTAGTCAATTCCTTAAGTTAGTATATGGCTAATCTTGCTATTACACATTGGAAAACTCTTAAAGAGTAATGGTGATTTTATGCCTATTTTAATATCGATAGCCGGGTTTCACATGTCGATTTTTACAAATTTGTGTGCCTGTCATAGCCCGGTTTTCCGTGCAAACAATTCGGCTAACACTAGGACAAACTGCCAACGTGCCAATTTTGAATCAAATGATGGAACTCGATCTAGAGATCCATGAAATTTAGACTCTTATTTTCCATCTTGTAGTTCACAAACTTTTGGTAATAGTTGATGTCATTTGCAATGACGAAAGCGTTCTTGAAGATTTATATGAATGCATCCCATGTAGTGGGTTTGACAGTCAAATCACGCTACCACCATGATGCCTTGCCACGAAGAAATAAAACCACGCTCTTGATCTTTTTTTTTTCCCCAAAAACACCATGGAGATTGAACTAATTGTCCCATTTCATGAGCCAGTCCTCACCACTTTTGGCTTTTTTTTTTTTTTCTTTCTAAGTAAGTCTCAGGCTGGAATCTGAAATTCGGAGAAGGTAATAATTTCACTTGGCTCATTAGAACCTCCATATGCTAGTCTCGTAAACTATTTTGATGATTTATATCATTGAGTGCATTACTCAACTATTGGCACATTTGCATGTATGAGGGTACAACAGGATTTGCAACTTCTTCAGTCATGTTGAATTATTTACAAGAAAAAACTTTCTTCAGTTAATGAATATGTCTATTATTAACAAAAGTGAGTGATCAAAATCTAATGGAACTTAATCCTCGGTATGGTCATTTCAATTATCTAAGTTCATTTCATAGATAACTTCAAAATTTGAGAAAAACTAAAAAAAAAATTAGTTGTCAATTTTTTTTTTAATTTATGTAACTCAAGAATTTGACGAAAAGTACTATCACCACAAAAGTAATTGAAATCAAAATATGACTTATTGTTTGATTCCTAATGTCTCTGATTTAATGTTAAACTGGCATGCAAAACATTGACATTAACTACAAAACGTCATTACAATTTTTTTTTAACAAGAAATCCAGTTTTACAAAAATTGTCAACCATTATCACTGGTTTATGATAGAAACATCAGAACCCATGCATATAACCACTCAAAACAATTGTAGGTCTATTATGCATGTCAAAAGCACTCACAAAATCACCATGCAACCAATTTCCACCAGCGTAGTACACTAAAAGCTGGAAAATAATATACATGCGTCTGAACAATTTGCATTTTTGGCAAATTACTCACAAAATAACAAAAACATGCACCAAATTGGTCATTGTAAAACATAGTAAAAAGGATAGGCATATTTTTGAGATGATTGCCATGTCTCCCCGCCACACATGTATGAGTTCAAAACAGCCAATGAATCTATAGGAGGGCACACTTTTTCTAGGAGGTACATTGCAAAATCATCAAATCACCACACTAATCAAATCTTCAATCCTACTACAACAACGTGTTGATCTTATAGCCAAATGGAAATCCAAAGATGAAAAAGCTCTCCATGAATCTCAAGGATTCACAAATATCTCATATCAATAACAATGAAACATCTAAGCAAGCTTGGGAAGCGCTCATCAAACTGTATGAGACCCAAGATGTTACCACTCTTCTATTTTTGCAAAAGAAATTCTTTTCTTGGAAGATGTCAGAATCGACTTCTATAAGTGACCATGTTAATCAAGTTAGATAATTTATTCATCAACTTGCTAAAGTAGAGTCATCCATTGCTGACAATGATATTGTCATGACTCTCCTAGAAAGTCTTCTGACCTCCTATGATCATCTAGTCATGCTAATATCTACACAACCTGAATTATCTATGCAAAAAGGTCACTTCAATTCTTCTCCAAGAAGAACTTTGAAAGAACTCAAATGATGTTTCTACATCACAAAAATTAGATATTTGAAAAAGAAGCAACACTCAAACAAGGGTAATGTCAATACTTTTCAAAGTCAGATACTCAACATCCATCACAACAAAAAAAGTCAGAACATTAACATGCCAAAATCTTCTACAAGTATTGTAAGAAGGAAGGACATGATATAAAGTACTACATAATTCTTGAAAACAAGAACCAATAGGTTCATACTGCAGTCATTGATGCTTTTGAAGACAAATCTAACCCAAAGCTATTTATAGCTGAATCAAACAACGATTCAGATTCTAAATGTTGGTATCTCAACTCTAGTGTGACATCATCATATGACATCTCGACAAGATTGGTTCAAACATTTTTCTTCATCACATCATGACATTACTATTTATCTTAGAGACTTTAGCCCTCTTAGAATCAAAGGTAAATGAACAGTCACCATTAGACTCAATAATGGTTCATCTCGACATATCGACAATGTTCTATATGTTCCAACTCTGCTCAATTAGAACTTATTATCAATCAGTCGAATTGTTGATCAAGGCCATGCTATCATATTTGATGCAAATCAATGCCTTATTTGAGACAAAAGTTAAAATTCATTTGAAACACTAATCATGCAATATAGTAACATACACAAAAAGCACTCTGCCACACCAAGCTCACATAGCAACTGTATTTCTAAGAACCAAAATATAGTATACATATGGATTTTACTTTGACAAGCGATGCATGGCCTAGGTTGTTGTTGACCTTGCTTCATGTCCATCTCATCCAAGATTTGCTTATACTATGCTTCTATTGTGGATAAAGCAGTTGTACTTTGCTTCTTACTAGACCAAGAAAAACAACTGCCACAAAACTGGAATACAAACCTTGTGGTAGATCTACGATCATCACAATTATCTCCCCAATTTGCATATAACTCAATTAAACTTTTATGCTTCTTGTACATCAAGCCATGGTAAAATGTGCCTTTGACATATCGCAAGATGTGTTTGGATACCTTCCAATGTATTTTCATAGGTGCTACATACCAACACATAGCATATATCTGGCCTAGTCGTGGTAAGGCAAGCTCAGTACAAGAATTCTTAGTCTGTGCATAACAACTAACAGTGTAAAAAATGGACAAAATTTGAGAATTTTGCAATTAGTCTGTGAAAAAAATCTGGCGAGAGTTATAAGTTTTTCACAAAATCGGCAATAACTTCACGATCCATGTACTGTTTTGGATGTTGTAAAAATAGGAAGGTAGACATTCTAGCCCACTCAATAGCCATGAAGTAAGTCTGAACTTTTTGTCAGAAAATTGCCAATTATTAGAGAACCTAGTGGTTTTTTGTGAAAAAAAAAAGTGATAAAAACCTCTTCTCAAGTAAACCAAGCTCCCTACTAACTATCAATACATTGTAGCATCAAAATGGTTGTGATTCATCAAGCTTAGAAAGCTTTTTACCTAGCCCAATGAGAGTGTTCACTGGCTTGCAATCCTATAACATGAACCTTTGCAGCAACTCTTTGACATACTTCACCTGTGTTAGTGCCACCTCATGTCCTTTTTGCCACACCTCCACTCCAAGGCAATATTGCATTAGGTTGAGATTTGTCATTTTGAATTGATCCATGAGATCCTTCTTGATAATATTTATCAGCTCTTGATTAGTTCCCATAAAAATCAAGTCATCAACATAAAGAGCAACCAAAGGAATCATACCATCAAAGCATAAGTCATAAAGGTTTGGATCAAAGTGTGTTCTCAAGTATGTATCAATCCTGCTATACCATACACGTAATGCCTATTTGAGACCATAAAGCACATCCTTCAAGCGACATACTTTATGTTCACGTCCTTTCATTACAAAGCCCTCAGGTTGATCCATGAACACCTCTTCTTCTAACTCACTATTTAGAAAAGCAGATTTCACATCCATCTGATGCAATGGCCAACCAAAATGTGAAGCTAAAGCAACAAGTAAACATAAAATTGGTGCAAAGGTCTCCTCATAGTCGATGTTTTTACTTTGTGCATAATCCTTGATCATCGATCTTGCCTTGTGCTTTGCTATACTTCCATCTACATGATACTTAGTCCTGTATACCCATTTGCAACTAATCAGTTTCTTACCAATTCGTGATTCCACCAAGTCCCATGTGTCATGTTTAGCAATTGACTCCATCTCTTCTTCCATGGCCTTGGCCCAAATGTCATCATCTTTCGCTTCATCATAAGTCGAAGGTTCTTTGCTTTGAATGATGTTAAATAAGTGAGCATAATTTGCTCCATACCAATCAGGTTGATTCCTCTCTCTTGTTGATCTTCTTAGCTCTTCTTGGATGGATGATTCAGGAAAGTCATCCATGTCGCGACTCTCCACCAAGCTTCTTGTCAAGTGATTGGCTTCTTGGTGAAAATGTATCCCATGGTACATCTTTCTCGTTGGCTGATTTTGACGAATCCCCAAGATACTCGGACAGAGCAACTCAAGAGCACCTCTCACCTTAGACCGAGGAGGTCTTTGAGAAGACGAGACTAATGAAGACTGAGAGTCAAGTATGAGAGCCGAGAAATACTAGCTAAGAAAGACATGCAAGAACTGTGTAAGCCTCATGGTGAATCTTGAAAGATGGAATGACCATGTAGGAACTAGTATTTCTAGGCAAATGTAATAAATGCAAGTAGACCCCTCTTAAAGAAAGTAGAGTGAGCCACCTTTTCATGGTGACTTCTAGTGGAGAGCATTATTCCACTTGTAATTTGTGAAATGTGGAAATTCCACTAGGTAGTCACCTAAGGAGCTCTCTTGCTTATTTAAGAGACTCCCTCTTTGTGAAGAGGAGCTTTTTGCATTGTATCTACTCCATGCTTAATAAAAAGATTTTCCATGAGTTTGATGCTACACTAAGCTCCTTGATCATGATGGTTCTCTTGAGTGATGCCCCTATGATCATGCCCTTCCATTCATATTGTGTGTGGTTGTGGATTTAGAGTGGATTAGTTTTCTTGCTTTCTTAGTTGTGGATTAGATTTCTTGTTTTCTTGTGGATTAATGTAGGAGCCAACATTCAAGTAAAGTAAATAGGCTAGAAATTGGCACGAATCTTGCATATTCTCTAACATTCTAGTTCTTGATGTTCTTGGGATATCCAAGAATCAAAAGGCTGGTTAGTTTCTTGATTCTTGGACTTCTAACATGCTGTAGTTTTGTTTCTTGTTTCTTGTCTATGCTTTTCAATCATATTTAGAGTAGTTCTGGTTTTGCAAGTAGATTAGTTTCCTTAAATTCAGCTATAGCCTTAGGATCTTGAAAACTGAGCAATTGTGCTGTGTTGCAAATCTGACTTTGTTCACCATGGCTTGCTTCATAACAGAGTTAATTGTTCCATTGGCAAGTGCTTATTCGTAAACAACAAAGTGTCGAGACCCTGCAGTCATCCTCTGACAGGCTAGATGATTATACTACAACGTTTGTGCATGTAGACATGCAAATCTGAATTTGTGTGCAGGTTCAGATCCTTCAGTAAACATTTCTCCTTGGGTTTTTCACCTGCAACTTCAATCCTCTTAGCACTAAATGGTTTATCCTTGCCTCTCCAACCTGCCTCCTGAGATTGAGTAGCAGCATCATGAGGTGCATTCATCTTCCCATCATCAGGAATGTCAACAAATAGTCCATCATCAAGCAGAATTCTCACTGTACCATCTTTGCCACTTGATGTGTCCAACTTCTTAGCAT
Source organism: Diphasiastrum complanatum (assembly GCA_029204225.1). Lineage (NCBI taxonomy): Eukaryota > Viridiplantae > Streptophyta > Lycopodiopsida > Lycopodiales > Lycopodiaceae > Diphasiastrum > Diphasiastrum complanatum. Next base: position 69,752,246 of record CM055095.1, on the reverse strand, counting down.
CCTCATCTTTGTATATCTTAGATTCATCAAAGATAACATCACATCTAACATGCATTTTATTTTCCAATCGATCACCGAGCCTTTTATGCCACAGTTTAGTTTGCGATGGAATGGATGAGATAAGTCCATTTTGTCCCTTAGTTGTAGCATTCAACCTGTACAATTTGGTCTTGGACTCCCTCATATCATCCGCAATGACCTTGAACTTTTTGTTCATGTCTTTCACAAAGCAACGATCATGAAAAAACTCTACTTTCAACTTTTGATCAGTAATGACACCAACAAAAAATAGAATTTCTTCAAACCTGATACGTAAAGTACTTCTTGATTGTTTTGCTTTTGCCATCAGGTAGTTGGATGTAAACAATGCCTATCCTCTTGATCCTGCACACATTACCATTATCCAACTCTTTCACGCTACTGAACCAAATGTACCAAGCTTGATCCTCTTGATTCGATGACAATGCTGATATAAAGATGCTAGAGTCTTTGACTTCACCTTCGTCGACAAGATTACAACTTTCTTAGGTTTTTCCTTGTCTGATTCTATAAAATCCTAAACCAAGGATCCTATCTAAGCATGCCAAAACAAAGCAACCACAAAGGGTGCTGATGGTGGACAAACCAACCCAACCAATCCTACAGATCTAGCCCCCAAGCTATGGATCAATCTTAAGGAGGAATGAGACATCACACCAGCAGCATACGACTATTAGTCTCACAATCAAGGATACACTAGTGAGAGCCCAATAGATATACTATACCCTCCAAGGCCCATGCACCACTAGTAGTGCACTATGAAACCTCATTGAACACCTCTGTAGCCTATCTGGGCCACGTAATCCAGTTCTCCAATGACTCACTAATAGATCCATACAAATCCACCATCATGAGTTTAGGCCTACAACCATTAATTGTGACCTTATACACCTAAGGGCCCCAATTCCCTTATAATCACAATTAACTTACAGGTTGTTAATCAATTGATCCCTAGCGTGGACATGCTACCCAAGACCAGTCGTGGGCATGACAGATTCCGCAAAGAATTTTTGGCATTTACTCTTCCAATGGCCCTTCTTGCCGCAATAGAAGCACTTGCCTTTCTTCTTGGTCTTGCTGGATGACCCTTTTTCCTCCGGAGTTTTGGAGTCAAATCAAGAAGTGTACATCTCTCTTCGCTTCAAGTAGCTCTCTTTGAATTAGACACAAGCACCTAGTTTGTGCTAGTCCGATTCCAATACAAATTGTCTCTTAGCGTTCGTTCAAAGTACCATGCCTCTCGTGCAAGATTCAACTTTCATAGTTCCTTCGTTGATCAATTGCTTTACACGTAACACAAGTTAGTGTACTCATTTGTCTTCTCGTCATTACTGGTCCAGAGAAAAGCCTATAACAAGCTTTTTTTTCTTACAACAATAATTTGTCAACTTATTAGGTCCAAAGTTCGCCAGTCTCCTCATGTGAGTATGGCTAGGTCACCTTGAATTTTCTTCCATTTTGATCAACTTTCATTCAAGATTTGCACCAAGAGAGAGGTGTGTGTGTGATAGTTCCCCTCCACTTATAAAATCAGCTAATCGGACTTAGTGTAGAGTTCTCAGACAAAAGCCTTTCCAACACTTTGCTTTCCATCTGCTAGGATTATGGCTTGATCTAACTTGTTGCCAATCTTCGAAGAGGATCCTAGTCTTTTCCCTTTGAGGAAAAACTCAACTGACACTGGATATCACCCATGCTCAGTGAATTTCAGTTCGGAAGGTAGCCATCCCAAATGAAGACCAACTACTCCATAGAAGATCTCCCCTGAAATTGCCCTTTCCGACTTTTGACTTTCTGCTTGCGTCTAGTGGGCATTGTCGCAAATGAAACTAACCCAAGTAACAAGGCTAGCCATCCATCCTTTGCAAACATCGAGTCGTTTCATTGCCATTCACGAGCGAGTACTTGAACTGCAAATCCACCCCACATATTCTATATCCTCTTTGTTTGATGGTATCAGCCTTCAAAAGAAAGGTTCTTTCTCGAGCCATCAGCTCCTTGTATCACAAGCAATCAGCAAACCATGAAAAGCACGAGTACTAAGACTCACCATGAATACATACAAGCAAGACACTCAGACAGGTTTACTAACATGTAACAAAGACAAGGTCCCCCTTTGAGATAGCCTTGCCAAAGGACCTTTGCCTAGCCATGCCCATACAGATCGATCATAGAATCAGCCCACAGAGAACACCCATCCAACTATCCATGCTTTCACCATTAAGCAACACATTGCCTCAGTCACACCCCACCAACTCTGGTCGATAGCCCTTATAGCTAAAAGATCGGCATCTATCCCACACCGACAGCTAACCACCCGTGCTTTGACACCCGAATTCGAACAACATCTTTGTATCAATGGTTAACTCGTACAGCTCGAATATGTCACCCCGCACTCCACAAGGCACAGACCGTGCTTACACCAACCTAATGGCAACACCCTGTCTCATCTGTCCTACGTGCAGACAATGTCAGGTCTGAACCGCGAAAACTGACCGTGCTTACACCTCAAGAGCAGCACCTTGACTCATCAAGTCTCCTGTTCTGCCGACCACACCCCGCACCCATGCTTACACTATGGACAACACCTTGCACAACAGTTGTCCTGATCAACCCCAAACAATGACCATTTTCGTGAGATCCGCATAGCTGATTGGCCAGTCGGCTCTGATACCGCATGTAGCACATGCATCCCAAAGGGAGCCAGGAACCACAACTTAGCTTCTCGGCTTTCAACTCTTGGTGTCCGAACCCACTTGACATACAAGTAGCCAACTTGCCAACCACGATCAAAATTAACCAACTTGAAGTTCGGAAACCAACATGGCGCCATGCCAGATTGGGGGTGCCGATGTGGGTGACTTTCCTCCAAGCAAGCTGCCCGACATACATCAAACTTAGCTAACTCGAAGCTTCATTACAAACGAGTAACATCCATTCCAAGCAAATCGTCTGACTTACATCAGAATTAACCCACCATGAGCGCTGCAAGCCAACCTGGCGCCATGCTAGACTGCACAGCCATAAACAGGTAACTTTCACCCAAGCAGCCATCCAACTCAGTCGACAGACTCCCAAGAGCTTAACCCATTTACGTTCATGCAAGAAACACTCTGAACCACAAGCCACGACACATATGAAGACAACCAGTTCATGGACCGAATGGTCCTGACAACATACCGCTAGCGTCCCAGACCGAATGGTCCCGACGGCATATCGTTGGCATCCCGACTCTCAACTATGTGCCAGATTAAAAAGATTTGAAGCGGCCTTACAACTAGCGCTTTTACCGAACACTGAAACCCAGAAGGTAATCAGAGTCAGTTTGAGAAAAATCCCACTCTATTAATAAATATGAGAAGGTTACATTTCAAGTGTGTAACCGACCCTAGTCTCCGAGGCGCTTGCATGCCAAGGCGGGCGCCAGGACAACATTCCAGCAAGGGGAGCTGAGACTTGGTTGGAGCTCGCCCTGAGTCGCAACCCGCATCCCCCTATAGTTTCGGTGGGATTCGCCACCTTCCCTCATACTAAGTGCTCTGCCCAAGCTAGTAAAGCACATTTTCTCTCTCTAGGATTTTCTCTCTCTCAAAAGTCATTCTCTTTCTCTAGAATTTATTGATCCCCAGGCTTCCTTTTATCATGCCTAGATTGTATGAGATGATTGCACATCGATCCGAGCTCTCTGGACTTCGCTAGAACTGATCAAAGTTTTTCAGCCATAGGGACTTGGCGCCGTCTGGATTCTGGTCACAGTGGTGCCAAGAGCAGCAGTGGCGCTGCTAGTGCCGGGGACAAAGCTGGTGCCAGTGGCGCCGGAAGTAAAGCTTGCATTATAAAGGTAGCTTTTACAATAGATTCCCATGGATAGTTCTTTTCATTGGACATTTCAAAGTGTCAATTAGTGCTTATAAGATATCCTTCAATAACATTGGTGTCAAATTGGTGTTTGAAAAGAGGTACAATGGGGCCCAAATAAGGCTCAAGCTTGTGAAAAACCATCAGAATGGGGCCAAAAGACTTTTCCTACCTCTAAGAACATTGATGATTGCCATTAATATATACATAACTTTAAATCATTCTTACTCTCAACTAATGCTCAATAAACCATTCCAATCAAAATCAATAAAAACAAACTAGCATAATTTGATGAAATTGATAAAACTCTAAAATGCACTTGTTGACCACAAAGTTGACAGTTAGTGAGCTGAAATTGATAACATTGAAAATTTCAACATAGATTATATGCATCAAGATCTACTCTTATATTATAGCACTTCTTGGTCCCCAAGAAATGGTCTATTTTGTTGGACAATTTGAAGTGCCAAGCAATGCCCATAAAAACAACTTACAATGATTTGACGATAGGCATGCAGTGCTAAATTTGACCCTTAGGGCTAACACATAAAAATGACAAATCTTGGGTCATTCTTTTACCTCAATCAAAGTGTGTTGACTAGGGAGATATAAGTACAAATTGCATAAGATTGTGTGGCAAAAGGTCATGAATAGCTTTTGGCTTTAGGCGAGGTGGCCATTTATTGAGACCTAGACACTCTATATATTCAACCATTATATTGATAGAAAGGACAAGAGAAGTCTAGCAATAACTTTGTTAGCAGTGATGATACTACCAAGGGAGCTCATCATGGAAGATTGGTGTGTAGCTTCTCATGTTTGTCTAAGGAGCTCTAGCAACTTGCTTGTGTAGAGGACCACAATGTGTAACCTTTCCAATGGTACTTCTTTTAGCTTGAGCATTGGATACAACGAGGCACTTGATGTTCACAGCTAGGTGGTCAACAAGTCTCCAAAATTCTATTTGGGAATTTTGTGTTGAAACTAAGACAACCTCTATGGAGAATCAATCAGTCTGGTCGTTTTCAAAAACATGGGCCTCAAAGGCTTTTGTATCCTATGATCTCTTTTGTGGATCGAAGCACTTTGATAATGCTATTTTTGAATTGTTGAAAAAGGAATGGCTTCTTGAAAATTTTCTCAAATAGTAAGACATTGGAGTTTTTTAAGTAAACAATGAAGTGCTATCTATGATAGTGTATATGTATAGACCCATACAGAGATATATACACATGTGTATATATGTACACACACACACACAGACATGTGTGTGTATACATATACACACACATGGTAAATGTAGATGTGTGTGTTTGTGTGTGTGTGTGTGTAGATATATAAAGCTAATATATACCAAGTGTTGCAATGGATCACGATCCGCTACAACAACGACTTGGGATGTATTTTTTGTAATATAAAATACATCTTTATACATTAAATAAAACCTAAATAGCAGCACAAATTCTTTTTTACAAATAGCCTAAACAATTTACACAAAAAGCAAACAAAAACAATACAATTTTTTTTTTTTGGAAAAAAAAAACAAATTGTGCACGTTATGAAAAATCCTAATGGAATTTCTCAGACTTCACACAAACACAAATCAATACACACGCACGCACACACACACACACACACACACACACACACACACACACACACACACACAGAGAGAGAGAGATGTGTGTGTGTGTGTGTGTGTGTGTGTGTGTGTGTGTGTGTGTGTGTGTGCGTGTGTGTAGATAGAGATATCTATGTAAAATACTATTTCTTAATATAGAAATTTATCGTAGAAGAATATTTGATCGTTCACAAATGTTTTTCTTCATACCTTATAAGGTTTTATAGACTCAGTCATCAATTTTTATGTTTAAAAAAGCCAAACTTTTTCTTTGAAGATTGTCTCACAAGTTATGACCCTTTGTTCCATTTTGCCCATCAAACTAGATTATCAACATGAAGTCTAAAGTTATAGAAATTCCATAGTCCTGTAGCAAATATATAATATCTTTGTAATTATTTAGGAATCTAATGTAAACATTAGAGCATGAAAAATCCTAAGACAAAGTTTTGTCCTTTAATACAAGATTCCTTTTTTTTTTTGTACACTAGGATTTTGATTTCTAGTTTTGGGATTTTAAACTTTAGTGCTATTGTCCAACTGCATGCTCTAGACTATTATTTTTTCTTTTTGATTTTTTGATTTTTTTGGTCAAACACAACATATAAAAAAAAATCAAGATTAGAGAATTTAGAAAAATATTTCACGTCCTAGATTAGTTCTCACCAGAGCATACCCAAGTTAGAATACCTCATAACATTCCCTACCTTTCCAAATAATGTCAATTTAAGTTTAGGAATATTTACTAGAATAATGAGAATAAAAAACTTTGACTAGTTACAATGTGATTGAAAAAAAAACATTATATGCTCTAGAAAAATAGATGTTGGATTCCAAAAACCTGTAACGTTTGCACCTCTACCAAAACAACATTCAAATGTCACTATAGCAAAAACAGAAAGGCCCTTAGTTCATTTCACATAGAAGATATTATTTCTAGAACCACCACTCTTGTTTTTACATTGACACTTTCAATAGTTCTAGGGTTGTGATTCCACATTCATGTATTCATGTACAATTAGCGACAATTGAAAATTTGTTAGAAGATTGTTGTGAGTGTTGGAGAAAGAGGGTGTGTCGTGTGTGAGAAACGAAAATAGCTCGAAAAGAAAATGAACACAAAAAAGAAGCGAACGAGAAACGAACTCGAACGGAAAGTGTTCGTGCGCAGCGGAATGAGCTATATGACTCTTTCCCTAAGCATGACTACGTCTATTAGAAACGAACAGAACATTAGTGATAGAAATCACGGTTGTTCTGATTATGTAGCCAAATGTTAATGAAACACCAGAAGAATAATTTGTCGCGAACAGCTAGACAAATTATGTGTCGCGAATGATTCGCAAAAGACAAGACTAAATATTAGTCGTTAACAACTAGACTAATATCAACTCGCTAAAATAGATTACCAAATTGAGCAACAAGAAAAGTCAGACAAAATGAAAATAAGCATAACAATATCAACACAAATCTGAATGCATAAGCTGTTATCAGATTAAGTATAACAATTATACATGTCAATAATACAGTAGAGCACAAGACAATAACGGACGAAACCGCGTGCTCTACAAAGCTAATTCAATTTCTAAAGGAATGAAAACCTATTACTAACAATAAAAAATCAATGCGCAAGACATCTACTTTGTCTATCTCTGATAAGCTTCTGATGCTAAATTTACACACACTTGTTCTTGATTTCTCTCAATCAATTTGAATACGCAAATGGTATTCAGTATATATACACAATGTTACAAGTGTGCAAATGAAAAAAGTACAAAGTGGAGGTGTTGTCTGTAGGAGATCGTGGGTGGTTGTAGTCGTTGTCAAGTCTGTTAGCGCAGTCGCATGGGGTGAGTGTGAAAATGGTGCGACGTCAGCCTTTGCTGAAGTGAACGTTGGTGAAGATGCAAAAAATGCGTCACTCTGACGAAATGCCTTAGGATTTGATTTACAGGGTGCTTTTGCTTCCTAGGGCACCTTTGGCATTTTGTAAGGTAGTGTCACCTTTTTCGCTTGTCACAAAACACGTGTAAAAATACAGTGTCGCGATTATTTCGTCTTTTCTTCATCTATAAAAATTTCCATGTAAATATGCAGACTGTGCGACAACATGAGTGAAAATGCAGCAAGAATGGAGACAGATTAAAATGGGATTTAGGAGAGTAGAGGAGATAAATCCAACACCCCCCCCCTTAATATGGATCCGTGAATGCCTTGATCTTCAGACTAAGCAATGCACAAAATTTGTTGTGTGCATTAACACTTAATGCTTTCGTGAATATGTCTGCAACCATGTCATGCGTTCTACAGTACGTTAAGCTCATCTCCTTGTTGAGAACCTTGTCCTTGATGTAGTGATATCTGATTTCAATGTGCTTACTCCTAGAGTGAAATCTAGGGTTGGCCAATAAGGCAATAACACTCTGATTATCACAGAATAAAATTGTAGGGCTGGACTAATAGAAATTAATGTCTGACAGTAAATTTCTCAACCAAAATGCTTCCTTAATAGATTGAGAAGCAACAATATATTCTGCTTCTGTAGAAGAAAGTGCAATAGAGGTTTGCTTACGACTGTTCCATGAAATAGGACCGCCATTGAAAAAGAATGTAAATCCAGATGTCTACATTTCCTCCCCAGCTTGCATCAGAATATCCACTAAGCTAATGAAGATTGTTGTTGCTGACGTCTCCATAGCAGACGCACTAGTCCATGGTAGCTCAAATATATCTCATGACTCTTATGAGAGCCTTCCAATGGGTGATGCCAGAATTAGCCATATATTGCCCGAGTGAGCTTACTGCAAAAGAAATATGTGGTCTTGTACAGACCATTGCATACATGAGAGATCCAAGTATTGATCGATAAGTTTCAAAAAAAATTATATCATTCTCCTCCCAATCATTCCTACCCCCCCCCCCCCCTTTTTTTTTTATCATTCTCTCTTTGACTAGTGGCACCTCAAGATTCAGCACATCGTAATGAATTCACACATTCACCAACACCAAAGCCAAGGGACTGTCACCAAATTAAATGGGAGACATGTTAAAAATTCTCACTATTGGATTTATCTCCTCTACTCTCCTAAATCCCATTTTAATCTGCCTCCATTCTTGCTGCATTTTTACTCACGTTGTTGCACAGTCTGCATATTTACATGTAAATTCTCACAGGCGAAGAAAAGGCAAAAGAATCGCGACACTGTGTTTTTACACATGTTTTGTGATAGGCGAAAAAGACGACACTACCTTACAAAATGCCAAAGGTGCCCTAGGAAGCAAAGGCACCCTATAAATCAAATCCTAAAGCATTTCATCAGAGTGACGCATTTTTCGCATCTTCACCAACGTTCACTTCAACAAAGGTTGACGTCGCACCCTTTTCACACTGACCCCATGCGACTGCGCTAACAGACTTGACAACGACTGCAACCACCCACGATCTCCTCTGGAGCCACTCAACACATGACCAGCCTCATTGGTTGTTTTGATTTCTATACACCGTACAGTACCCATAAATATGTTCACCTTGACGACAATAGCACATAAGCTATTAAAGGTGAATGTACTGTAAGATTAAGCTTTGCAAATGATCAGTCTAAGCTACTTTCTAAAGTTCTGTATGTCCCAAATTTGTCTATGAATCTCTGTAAGCAAAATCACAGATCTAGGACATAGAGTAGAATTCGAATGTGATTAGTGCAAAGTAGTTGATAGGACAGGCAAGATCATAGCACTCGGAAAGAGGCATGGATACTTGTATAAATTAAGTCATTTCTTTTCTGCCTCTAGTCAGGCGCTCAGTACTTCTATTCATACAAATAAAAGTTTACTTTGGCATTATAGACTTGGTCACTTGCATCATGCTGTTGTACAACAAATATCTAAACAATCTATTGTCCTTGATCTCGACTATCCTTGTGAAAAAGTCGAGTTACCTATCTGTCAAGATTGTCTAGTTGGTAAACAGACTAGAAAACCGTTTAAATCAAGCCATCAGCATATTGCTAGAGAATTGTTAGACATTGTACATTTAGACATTTGTGGTCCAATGAAAAATCCTTTGCTGAAGGATGCCAAGTATTTTATAACTTTTATTGATGAATTTTCCAGAAGGACTGTGGTGTATTTTATAAAGAAGAAATTAGAAGCTTTCAACTACTTCAGAATCTTCAAGGAGCGTGCATAAAAGGATACTGGACGGATGATCAAGGCTCTAAGGTCAAACAACGGTGGAGAATATATCTCTATTGAGTTTAAGGAGTATTGCCAAAGCCAAGGCACTGAGCAACAATTCATCACTCCTTACAATCCTCAGTCTAATGGCTTAGCCGAGAGGAAGAACCGTACCCTGGTTGAATCAGCCAAATGTATGCTAGTGCATGCATCGCTGCCCAAGAGATTCTGGGCTGAAGTTGTCTCCACTACAGCTTACGTCCAGAACAGATGCTCGACTAAGGTCCTCTCAGGCAAGACACCCCATGAGGTGTGGATAGGCTCTAAGCCTTATGTGAAGAACCTAAGAGTGTTTGGGTGCATTGCCTATGCGCAGATCCCAAAAGACACGAGAAAGAAATTGGACTTCCAAGGTCTCAAGACCATCCTGATAGGATATCTTCATCTGAGAATAGATACAAGCTGTATGATCCTGATACCCATCAAATCTCATATAGCCGGGATACAGTCTTTATTGAGGATCAGTTCGTCGACATCAAAGGCAAGGATATTGCTCTAGAAGAATTTTCATCACCTGCCATTGACACCACTGTCCGAGCTTCTGGCTCAGGCATGTCCATTGTCGACCCACTTCTTGACAGCGAATCAGACGAAGATGTTGCTGCTACCCAACAACAAGTCCCAAGAGTGGTTCACCAGTCGAATCCTCCCAAAAGATCAAGCCGAGTGCGCACACAACCCACAAGGTATATCTTGAGTCTGCATGTCTCTTGATATAGGAACCGACGACAGTCGAAGAGGCACTCAGCCAACCAGACTCTGATCTCTGGAGAGAAGCTATGGACAGAGATTATTCCTCTCTGATCAAGAACCAGACATGGTCACTAGTCAAAGCTCCTATTGGCTGCAATATCATTGATTGCAAATGGATCTTTAAGATCAAATACAATGCCAATGGAGCAACTGATCGAAGGAAGGCAAGACTCATAGCACGAGGATTCACTCAGATCTCGAACGTCAACTACAGCGAGACTTTCAGTCCAGTAGTCAAACATTTGTCGATCCGAATGCTCCTGTCTTTTGCTGTAGCTGCCTACCTAGAGGTACATCAACTTGATGTACAAACAACTTATTTGAATGGAGTTATACAAGAAGATATCTACATGATCCAGCCCGAAAAATACGTTCTGGAAGGTACGAAGAATCATGTTTGTAAACTCCACAAAGCACTGTACGGCTTGACATAGTCTGCCAAAGCTTAGTTTCAAAAAAAAAACACATTCCTCATCGAACAAGGATTTAAACCAAACACTACTGATTGCAATGTTTATTCCAAGTCAGTGCAGCAATCCTTCATTATCATCACCTTATATGTGGGTGATACGTTGCTCTTCAGCAACGTTACCGATATGGTCAAGGATTCGAAGCAGATGCTATTTTCAGAGTTTGACATGACTGATCTGGACGAAGCTCACTTCTGTCTGGACATTCAAATCCATAGAGACAGAGCAAAACGACTGATTTACATCACTCAACAAATGTATCTTCACAATGTTCTTAACAGATACAATCTAATGAATTGTATATTAGCTCACTCACCAATGGATCTAGACCTGCATTTATCAATGGACCAATGTCCCCAGACCAAGCAGGAAGAGGATCAAATGAGAGAGTATATCTCTTTACAATCCAGTGCTTGATGTTCTTGGGATGTCCAAGAATCAAAAGACTGGTTGGTTTCTTGATTCTTGGACTTCTAACATGCTGTAGATTAGTTCTTGGTTCTTGTTTTGTCGATTTATGCAAGTGTAGCTCAGTGTTAGTATATTGTAGTATTCAGTTTGTTTTTAGAGTAGGTAGTTGTAGAATCTATTGAACGTTCATTTGGTTTGTACTCTGATCCGTGAATGAGCATTCTTGGCTTGCATCTATGTATGAATGTAAGTGCGTTCAAGAGAAATGACCTTGAGTAGTCCTCTAACAGACAGGACAAAACAAATATACTACAACGACAATCTGTCCCTTTTGCCTGGTTTGGCATTGTAAGATCAAGAAGACTTCTAATGAATGCCATTGATCGAAGGAAGGCTAGACTAGTAGCACGAGGACTCCCAGATCCCGAATGTCGACTACAGTGAGACTTTTAGTCCAGTCGTCAAACATTCGTCGATCCAAATGCTCTTGTCTTATGTTGCAGCTGCTGACCTCGAAGTACATCAACTTGATGTACAAATAGCCTATCTGAACGAAGTAATATAAGAAGATATCTACATGATCTAGCCCGAAGGATACGTTCTAGAAGGCATGAAGAATCATGTCTGTAAACTCCACAAAGCACTGTACGGCTTGAAATAGTCTGCCAGAGCTTGGTTTCAGAGGATCAACACATTCCTCATTGAACAAGGATTCAAACAAGCACTGCTTATTGCAACGTTTATTCAAGGTCAGTGCAACAATCCTTCATTATCATCACCTTGTACGTTGATGATACGTTGCTCTTCAGCAACAATACCAAAATGGTCAAGGATGCAAAACAGATGCTATTCTCAGAATTCGACATGACTGATCTGGGCGAAGCCCACTTCTGTCTTGGAATTCAAATCCACAGAGACAGAGCAAATCGACTGATTTACATCACTCAACAAAGCTATCTTCACAATGTTCTTAACAGATACAATTTGATGAATTGTAAATTAGCCCACTCACCAATGTCCCCAAACCAAGCAGGAAGAGGAGCAGATGAGAGAATATCCGTATCAATCGATACTTGGATCTCTCATGTACGCAATGGTCTGTACAAGACCAAATATCTCTTTTGCTATAAGCTCACTTAGCCAATATATGACTAATCCTAGCATTACCCATTGGAAGGCTCTTATTCGAGTCATGAGATATATTTGAGCTACCATGGACCAGTGCATCTGCTATGGAGATGTCAGCAATGAAATCTTCATCAGCTCAGTGGCTATTCTGATGCAATCTAGGGAGGAGATGCAGACAATTGTAAATCCACATCTCGATTTACATTCTTCTTCAACGACGGTCCTATTTCATGGAACAGTCGGAAGCAAACCTCTATCGCACTTTCTTCTACTAAAGCAAAATACATTGCTGCTTCTCAATCTATTAAGGAAGCATTTTGGTTGAGAAATTTGCTGTCAAACATCAATCTGTATCAGTACAGCCGCACAATTTGTTTTTGTGATAACCAAAGTGCTATTGCCTTATCGGCCAACCCTAGATTTCATTCTAGGAGTAAGCACATTGAGATCAGATATCACTACATCAGGGGCAAGGTTCTCGACAAGGAGGTAAGCTTAACGTATTGCAGAACGCATGACATGGTTGCAAACATTTTCACAAAAGCACTCAGTATTAATGCACACAACAAATTTTGTGCATTGCTCAGTTTGAAGATTAAGGCATTCATGGATCCAGATTAAGGGGGGGTGTTGGATTTACTCCTTCTACTCTCCTAAATCCCATTTTTAATCTGCCTCCATTCTTGTTGCATGTTTACTAATGTTGTCACGCAGCCTGCATATTTATACGCAAATTTGCACAGACGAATAAAGGGCGAAAGAATCGCGAACACTGTGCTTTTACACAGGTTATGGTGACAGGCAAAAAGGGGACACTATCCTACAGAATGCCGAAGGTGCCCTAAAAGCTAAGACACCCTATAAATCTTATCCTAAGGCCATTCGTAAGAGTGACCCACTTTTCGCATCATCACCAACGTTCACTTCAGCACTGGCTGACATCGCACCCTTTTTATGCTCACTCCATGCAGTTGTGGTAACATATTGGACAACGATTGCAGCCACCCACGATCTCCTACAGACAACACATCCACTTTGTACTTTCACATCTGCACACCTGTAATATTATGTATATACACATATTTTGGACACCATTCAGATGATGATGATCAGATGATCAAGTGAGTGAAGAAGAGACTAAGAGAAGAGGTTTCATTCCTTATTACAGACAAAATAAGCTTCGTAGGGCACGCAGTTTTGTCCGCTATTGTATTGTGCTCTACCGCATTATTAACTTGTATACATGATATACTTAATCTGATACAACTCGTTGTTCTGCATTCAGATTTGTGTTAATATTGCTATGTTTGTTCTTCATTTTGTCTGATCTTTCTAGTTGCTCTTTTTGGTAATAGATGATCAACTTTTAGTCTTGTCGATAGGCGTAATCATGCTTTTGGAGAGAGTTGAATAATTCATTCCGCTGCGCACGAACATTTTCTGTTCGAGTTCGCTTCTCGCTCATTTCTTGTTCGAGTTTGTTTCTCGTTCGTGTTCGCCATTTATTCTCCTCTCCCCCTCTCTCCCAACAGCCTCTAGTTTTATTTTAATAACATAAAGGGCCCAAGTCTATTATTTTTATTTACACTCAACTTGCGTGCTCATTTGGCCATGGGCTTATATGCGCAGGATGCCATGCCCTCGCAACAGTTTTTATGAACCGATATTATTTATTTACAATATGTTGGGAATATCCCCAACACAAGTTTGAACTCTCACCTGCATCATCCTCATATTGATCATCATTAAATTGATGTTGATCAACATAATTGCCTACATGGCGTTTGCCTTTTTGTTGTGCTACTTCTTTCTGTTTCTTGAAGCACTCACGCTCCCAATGACTAGGTTTGTTGCATATTGGCAATTCCCAGATTTCTTCTGCCTTGAATTGCCGTGTCTTTGACCTTGACCTTGATGCCAATTGCCTTGATTTGGACCATTATTGGATTGTTCTTGAAATTTTTGGAGCGATTCACGATTTGAATTTCCATCTCTCGACGACCAAATCTGCCACCATGTCCTCTGACTACAAGAGCTTGATCAAATTCCCATTGTGATGACTTAAATTCTCTTGATGTTGTTCTTCTTGCAAAAGTAATCCACCTAATTCTTCATAGGTTGGAAAATTCTCCAGTGTGGCTATACTGGTCACAAACGTTTGATGTGACTCACTCAAGTTGTTCAATGTCAATTGCATGATCTCACGGTCATGTACTCGCTCCCCAACGAATTTCCTTTACCTTCAATATGTGATCGATAATGGTTGCACCATCATTCATTCGTAATGTATGCAACTTCATCTTCAGAAATAGCACTCAAGATGTGTTTGTGGTTTCAAACAATGCTTTAAATGTATATTAAGCCTCTTTCGATCCTTTCGAATCCGAAATGTAGGAAATGATCGCATCTTTGACTGATAAGTTGATGACATCCTGTGCTTTCCGTTTTCTCTTCGCTGATCTTCTTCAATTAAGGGCCTTGTCTCTTCACCTGTCATGATCTCCCATAGCTCCTTTTCTATCAAAATGTCCTTCAGTTTGAATTTCTATACTGCATAGTTGCAAGAAAAGAAAATTTGCTGCAAAATTGACAAATGATGTCTCTGACCACTTTTCAATCAGAGTTATGGATAGAAAGTTATGCCAATTTGAAATATTTGGCCTCCAAATGACTCAAAATTGCCCTTAAGCCTTAAAAATGGCAATTATTACCAACTGCCATTTTTGAAAAAAAAATCCGTTACGCACAGATCTCCGATTTCAAAGATTTTTATATCAGCGCATAGCCCTTTGTACCAACATAGCTCCTATCTAATTAGATCCCAAAAACAGTTTCTCTAGCTAGGTCAAAATATCACTCTATTTTCTGCCTTTCTGCAAAAACAACAAGTGGACAGAGCCCTTAGGAAGAATGGGTCAGTCCCAAAAACTAAGGGCACCTGTGGGACCCTTCAATTGAAATGGAATTTGAAGTGCAAATTCTTCGAACAACCATTGATCTGATTTGATCCGACGGTCCAGATTAAGGTACACATTCATCTCTGACAGTGGCAGACTTGGATTGGCCCGCATTCACTCCTTGGCTGCTTGAAAACATTTCAATACATAATGGTTTAGAAGGATTCGGTGCATGAACATGGATGTTTCGGAGGCGTTTCACGAGGACATGGAAGCGCTTCGGCCCTTTCTGTTGATGTTTCGGGACTGGAAGCAACCGTTTCGGCCCTGTTTTCAAGCGTTTTGGCCCTGTTTTCGGCCTTTCGACCCTTACTAGTACGTTCTGGAGTGTAGTATAGTGACAGAGAAAGTCTAGAAACTAGGCAAACAACAAAAAAATGGCCTGCTCTAACTCAAATCTTCACCAAAAGGCTAATTTTTAGTGCATTGGGTCCCTAAATCAGATCTGCTTGCGTTGGCTCCTTCCCAATACTATTCTCACTGCAAATGATTAACAATATTGAGTTTTAAAGACCTACTCTACTTGCTTGCACACATTTCACAAAAAATTCACAAAAATAGGCTAAAACTTAATTAAATCACAGTTTTTCAGTTTCTAAATGCCTCATAATTGTGAATGACAGTACTAGACACTGTCTAGTGTGATTTGCAGTTCCCCAAACAAACAAATGAGAGATTTCTTGGCAAAACTCTCTCACAAATGACACTTTTGACACAAAACTTGGAAGTATTGTAAAAATCTCCCCACTCAACAGATTTTCAATTTGTTTGATGCTACCTTGGTCTTTTTGATGCCTCCGAGACTGTGTCTCCAATCCCACTAATGATTTTGATGCTTCAGTACATGCAAAATAGCAAAAGTAGATTTCTTCAAGCTTTCTCACTTCATTGCGGAGCCTAATGCAAGCGGTATCCACTGATCAAGCATGTAGAACTATCGGGCTTTGATACCATGTTAATAATAAGATCAACAGTAGGATACATTCATAAAAAACAATTACCACAAGGAGGAAGAGCAACACCACCACTATAATAACTGAATGTAATGTGTACAATAAACCCTGATAAAGAGAAACTTAGGAGCTGACTAATAGACTAGCCTACATCTAGTTACAATTGGTAACAACTGGCAACATTAAAAGTACAAAGTAAACAATAACACATGAAGTTTATCATTGATTTCTAACAGGTTTTATGTTTGGTTATTTAAAATGTTTTTTATGAGCATCGATGTCACCCACAACACTAGTCTTTCATGTATTGGGCAAAGCTTTGTGATGAGGGCTTATTGTCCTCGAGGGCCCTTGGCCTTGAGTAGGGGCTCACAAGGACATAAAGCTTAACATTGAGGCTTTATGTTGAGTACAATCATGTCAAGGTTTAGGAAACCTTTCGAAAGGATTAACTTGACGTGATTTAAGAAAACCGTCGAAGAGCTAAGAAAAGGCACCTTCGAAGTCAAGACATTCCGTCGAGTACTCATTCCTTAGATGAGAAGTGGCCTCTCCCGACAGCGAGTACAGGAGGCTATTTGGATGGTGTGGTCATTTTTGTCTATATTTGGACATTGTGCTTCTTGGTATTATCAACAAAGACTATAGATAACCGAACTTGGGTGGGCGAGCATGATACACCAATTCATCATGCGTGAGAAAATTATATTTGGACATTATGAGATAAGAAACAACTTATTCTTGAAAAAGGTTTATGAATCCAAGTCTATATATGGGGTTCTAACCCTAAGGAGGAAAATCTTTCAAGGTCTAACATCGGCTCAATTAATTTTGAACTTTCTCAAAATGCATTTTCAAAAATGGACAAGAGAATTTCAAGATGTTAATTAACCACAAATTAACTCAACTTTGACAATGTTTAATACTTGTCTTACAAAAGATATATTTGTTTTTGGAGGTTCAGAATTTGAAAAAAAAGTTTCAACGGAGGAGAAGGCGTACTAGCATGATGTTTTCAACATTGGAAATTATCCAGATGAGGGTGCAAGTGACAACAACGAATATGCTCCTACATGCCGAAATGCCCTGCCACTCTTGCCTCCAATGTGCCTCTAAGGATATCCAAGAAATTCTGGACCCTACTAAAAGTAAATTTGAAAAATCTAATGACGTATAGGAGGTTCAAAAATATTTTTTTTAACCTTTTAGAATTAAGCTGGTTCTAACGAAAAGTTAATCATTGTTACCTATTTATAATGTGTGTTAAGTCAAATCTTATATAAATCGACGATCCAGATTGAGTTTGGGGACAAAGATTACTTATGACATACCTAATAATGGGACCTCAATTTTTTCTACAAATTTGATTCATTTTGATTCTCAACTCTCAAAATATGGAGTCTTTAAAATACATAGCATTGATGGGATCTTAAATATATGTAAATATCATGAATGGAATCGTTGACAAAATTTTGAAAATTTTTATGTAGTCTTTTTCTAGATTTTTGTGACCCACATGCACGTAATATAAAAATACACTTTGATGCCTTAGTAAAACATTTATAAAAACGTCGATGACAAAGAAATATCAGTCCCCAAGAAAAAGTTTGAATAAATCTAGGATTATCAAGTGTTTGTCGAGTCATGATAAGGATATAGTGGCTCGTCCTCTTGTTGAGATTCACTACATGACTTGAGGATCAGCATATTTTGCACCATGATTAACTTCTCCATGACTTGAGGATCAACATATTTTGCACCATGATTAACTTCTCCGTATGGAAAACCTGTAAAGGTGTGAGAGTGGGATAACATCGTGTCATAATCAGATGGTATACTAACTCCCCACCCTTTGATGTTTGGGAGCCCATCGCACAATGGCACTGCAAATCACACTCATCCCATTACTTTGGATGATATCATTATAATAAGCCACTACATGCCTATTATCTTACTACCCTAAATAGGTTATGCTTATCTTAGTACCCTAATGATTCATTGCCCTAATTAGGCTATGCTTATCTTAATACCCTAATTAGGTTAACGAATAAGAAGGCACTAAATGAAGCTATACGCGTGCAGTACTTTTCTCCTCCTCCTTCGTCTTCGTTTTGTTTCCTGTCTTTCTTTGCTTTTTCTTCTTCTTCTTCTTCGTTTAATTTCTTCTGTTTTCGTGATGCTCTGAGCGTTGTTGGAAAATTGCTCTCTCCGCTGTGTGTTGCATTTGAGGTAAATCGTTGCTGCAAGGGCGTACATCTGAAGAATCTTGGAACATGCGTTGCTTCTTAGATTAGCTTAGGATCATCTTTTTCGGAGTGATATGCCACCTTTGTCCACTTTTATTTCTGGATTTGCAGAAGCTAGATCCAGATCTACCACTGGACTGCTGCAGTAAGAGCATCGATTGTCTATCTAGAAGTTTGTTTTAGGGGTTTGATTTGATTATCGGCATTGAGGGGTGTTGGGTCTTTGATCTGAGGCTGTTGTTTTGAGCAAATCTATTCTTATATTTGAACGGATCAGCAAGAGCACCAGTTGTGCCTTTAGATAGATTCGCCTATGAGCATCGTTAGTGAATAGACGCCTGTGGTTTGCTTGTATTTTGCCTGCTACCCTTTTGATGCGAGCAGCGTCAAGATTGAGTAGAATTTGGAAGTACTAGTGAGCAGAAGAGTTCATCATGTGGCGCCTAAAGCAGTTTATACCCAAGGATCAGGCGAGTCTTGAAGGGAAATCGGTAGATGTGGGAGCGTTCAAATTGCAAGTGCGGAGCATGATTGCACAGGGTGGATTTTCCTCGGTGTATCTGGCCAAGGATGCTGTTACAGGCAAGCAGTATGCGGTAAAACACATTATTTGCAATGATGACGAGTCGCTTGATCTGGTGCGCAAAGAAGTTGCCGTGATGAAATCGTTGCGAGGTCATCCCAATGTTGTGATGCTCCATGCTCAGGCAATGTATGACATGGGAAGGACGAAGGAATGTTTTCTGGTGATGGATCACTGCGAGAAGACGCTTGTGCATTTGCTGGATGGCAGGGGGGCCGGTTACTTCGAAGAAAAACAGCTGCTCCTGATATTTCTTGATATATGTAACGCAGTTTATGCACTACATTGCCAGGCGCCTGCAATAGCACATAGGTTGAAAACTGTTTTCTCACTCTTTGTAGATGGTCTGTGCTTTTAACGTGAGCATGTGAGATCTCTGCAATTTCCGGTTGAGAACCAAAGAGGCTAGCCAGTATCCCCTTTTGATATGATTGAATCATGATGTTGTTAACTGAAAATAGTGTAGGCACAAAGCACTGAGATTTTCTATTCAGTCATATATTCTTGTTAGATCCACTGTACCTTACAACTATGTGTTTCATACAAGTGGGGGCTGTTCTAAGAAGCTTCTTATAGTTCTAGGGAGATTTTGGGAACAAACAAGCATTTACTCGAACAGAGACGGACAATGAACATATGTAGGATGTGGTTAATAGGAGGGTGTCTTGTGTTTGGTTAATCTTATCTTGATCTCGTGAATCTGCAGGGATCTGAAAGCAGAAAATGTTCTGATGGGTCCGGATGGGCTTTGGAAACTCTGTGACTTTGGTAGTACCTCGATCAACCATAAGTGTTTTGACAAGCCCGGGGAGATGGGCGTTGAAGAGGATATTATTAGGAAGCATACTACTCCAGCTTATCGCTCCCCTGAGGTAGCTAGTTGTGACCTTTTTCATAAGGAATTACTTAGTCTTGCGCCATCTTACGCATTGCCCTTTTCTCAAGGAGAAAGATAAAAGGCAATGGCAAATTTTTTGCCTTGTTGGTACATATAAACAGCAGTCTCTCTAATTGCTATCCTTGCATTAATCAAATTCTGAAAATTGCAATTCATAAATTCAGCTTGTGCTTGCTTGATGCTGCTAATTTATTTTTCAAGAATGTTAATTGTGTTGGTTTATTTGTGGATGCTTGACAGATGTGGGATCTCTATAGAAGGGAACTTATCTCTGAGAAAGTTGATATCTGGGTACGATTCCTGAAGCCAAAGAAGCATAATTTGAGAAAATTGTGGGCATTAATTTGAAGGTTCAAGCTCGATGTTCTGTTTGATATGTTGTTGAGAACCTTGAAACTTAATCTAATCAAGTTGTTATCTATGCAGGCTCTGGGTTGCCTTCTTTACAGGATTGCCTATCTGAAGTCTGCTTTTGACGGAGAATCCAAGTTACAAATTCTGAATGGCAATTATAAGATACCTGATATGCCAAGATATTCCTCAACAATCACAGAACTCATCAAGGATATGCTTACACCGAATCCAGAGTCGAGACCAGATGTTTTGCAGGCAAGGGCTTTGCTTGATCGGCCCTTTCATCTTCCTGATCTAGGTTAGTTTCAGATTCAGCAAACTTACGTTATCACAAAGGAGCAGCTTAGTTTCTATGGCCTGATCGTATAAAATTGGTATGCTTTTTTGGTAATTGTTTTAGCCATTGCAGTGATCAATCATTTCATAATTTATGGTGCATTTTATGAGCAGATTTGGCATCGGGTGAATGAGTCCCTTCCTAGTGATTTCCGAAAGTCTTTTCCAGAAAAGCCCCCATCTTTGTCTTCATCAAACGTTGAGTCATCAACTCACACATTATTGGATGCTGGTGAGTGCATAAGTTGAAATTTCCCTTTTTGTTGTAATGTAGGAAGAAGATGGCGTCATTTACTGTTATTGAATATTGTGAGAACCAGTTGTGTATATTCTGCAACAAGCATTTTTTGTAGTGTGAAATCATGTCAACTTATCCTTACATGGTTTAATTTTGTGCTTTTCTAGGATTATCCAATCTTGCAAAGAATTCTCATCCATTGCCTTCGAGAACAGCACCTCCTCCCCCGGCTTCCAAGGATGTAGAGCGACGTTCTTTTCAAAGTAGGGAAGGTGGTAGTGCTGGTGCCTTCTGGTCGACCCAGTATGCTCAAGAACAACACAGTGCTGAAAATGGTTCTGACACTGGAAGAATGGTGGAAGCTAAAAGCCCTACGGTGTCTCGGAATGTCAGTCCTCTCCACGGTTCGTCTGCATCTGCAAACAACTCACCAACTGGGGAGGTAACAAGTAAAGATGGCACACAAACGGAGCTGAGAAAGCAACAAGATTTAGAGAATTCCCGGGGTCGAGCAGATGATCAAGGGATTCGGGGTCATGAAACTGTTGGTCATCGGGATGGCTTTCAACAGGATGAGGGCAGACTGAAACTGTCTGCCAGGACACCTCGTCGGTCTAATCCTGGAATTCCTGAAGTTTCAAAGTCATCCAAGAATGCATTTGACGAGTTTGTGTCTCAACTTGAAAGTGCTACAAATGTAAATCACGAAAGTGCTCAAAAGGTTGCTGAGAGTTCGCATTTGGATTTGGAAGGACTGAGAGGAGCATTACAACAAGCAGTAACTGAAAAAGAAGAAGTTACTGCCAGATATGAGAAGCTGACTGCTATATGCCGTTCTCAAAGGCAAGAAATTCAAGATCTGAAATCTGCTCTGAAAGCAGCAACTAGCAGGGAAGCACATCTTTCGTCAGCCAAGTCACCACCATCATATTCTCACATGCAGCTCGCCCAAGAAAAGCAAACTCGTAGTGAAAATTGGCAAGCATTTGACCAGGTATTAACCTGTTAAGTTGTTTTCTATTCCTATTGTTATGCCTCCTGTCATCATCTGAAGAGTGTGAAGTTCGAGTGTGATACACTTTGACTTCATTTAGACATTTATTTGTATCTAGAGGGTAGGTGTTGTGATGCAAATCTTTCCAACACCTTGGATGAAGAGTGGAAACCTTCTGTTATGGACATTCTGTATGCATGTCAGGCACCTTCTTGTTGGCTAATTGTGGTGGTGATGCTGAGTATGAAATAGAGGAATGGTGCTAAGAGAGAAATCAATCATTTAAGATTAATAACAATATGACGACCTTTGCAGGAATGATGATTGAACTTCAAAGCAAGCTAATTTGAAGCTAAATATACACTACAGCTCTTGTGGGCTCCAAGTTAAGTTAGGAGGTACTATCCAAACAATCAATCTGCCAAATGAGGAGCAATGTTGCATCGAAACACGTTTTGAACGTGAAAGAAATGTTTGAAATGACTGTTCGATATGGATTCCCAACAAAACGACCCAAATAATATTGTTATTTTGAGCCGGGCCTGCTGGTCAGTTGGCGGGAAAGTCGTCCCGCGGGCCTCGTCCCTCATCCCTGCTCTTCCCTCATCGTCCCTCCGGTGGCTCGTAATTCTCACTTCTCAAGAAGACATTGACCTCAGTGTCAGTTAAAGAAAATGCCAGAAAATTGCACATTTTGATGAACAATTTTCTATGTACCAATTGGATGTGGACTCAAATAAATCCTTTGGTTGGGCAAATGGAACTCATTAGCATTGAGTTTTTGATCTCGCTCTTCTCATTATTACTGTGTAGTTTGCCGAATGTTTTGGGTACAGGATGGTCCAGTTTAGGTGCATTAATCCATGTTGGACCTTCTGTCAAGGATAAAAATTCAAAACTAGCCTCTAACTTGTTCGTTACGATCATAGATGGTTCCAGTGGGACAGAGACAGAGAACCGTGAGGGCAATTGCACCTCGCTTTTTGCTTCGGGAATTGGGACCCCCCTTGGACCCCCCCCCCTAGATAAAAATGGGGTCCAAATGCACGCCGATAAGGGCCCAATATTTATGCCCCCAATTGTATGCACATTGCACTCACATCTCCAGTGAAATGATTGCAAAAGTGATCATCATCCATAGAGTTGATAGCCCAAAGTTCAAACTGTAGCATTAACAATTACTGAGAACCAGAGCAAATCTACTGCACTTATGGGAGGCAAAACGTTGGTTTGACCATTGCTCCCCTAAAAAAATTTCAGCCATAAGCTATTTTTCCCAATTTTTTTTTTTTGCACGTTTCGTGGTTCGAAACGCGATTCGCAGAATTGCGGTTCGCGAATCGCGTTTCCCTGCAACTATGTTGTATATGTTGAAGTAGTAGTCAAAAAAATGGAACTTTGAGCAAATGCAGGCGGTCTATGAATCACTATGCTAGTTTTGTTAAAAATAGCTGTTCTTTAAACCTATAAAAATATTGTCAATATGAGGATTAGGAAAACTATTCTTAACAGTGACATATTCAAAGCTCTCTAGTCCTCCACGCACATTAAAATTGCCGTGTTCGTTTTGCACCAAAATAACTGCAGAACAAAATGGTCAGCTACTAGGCCTGATCAATCGTGGTACACGAGAATTGACACATACTTTGAGGAGCTTGGCTTTCAGAGAAGTATTTCGGAGCATACACTTTATGTTTTGATCATGGATAATCATATTGTTATTGTAGTGATGTATGTGGATGATCTTGTTATTACAGGATCAAATCATAGTATGATTCAGGGAATCAAGAAAGATCTCTCCTCAGAGTTTGATATGAAAGGTTTTGGTTCACTACAATATTTTCTTGGGATTGAGGTATGGAGAGTAGCACAGGGACTATTTATTTCTCAATCTCAGTATGCTCATGAACTTCTTGAAAAGTTCAATATATTAGAGTGCAAGCCTATTTCTACACCATATGATAGTGATGTAAGCTTACTAAAGCCGAGGAAGATCAGGATGTAGATGAGACATTATATAGAAAGCTTGTTGGAAGCTTAATCTATGTAACTACTACAAGACCGGATGTTGCTTATGTTGTGAGTATGGTTAGTCAGTTTATGGCTAAGCCTAAGCAGATTCATTGGAAAGCTGCAAAGCGAATACTCAGATATATCCAGGGGACTTTGAGATCTGGTATTCTCTATGGTAAACAAGATGATTTGAAGTTACAGGGATATGTGGATGTTGATTAGGCTAGAGATGCGGAAGACTGAGGATCTACTACAAGTTATGTTTTTAGTCTTGGTTTTGGTGCTATCTCTTGGAGTTCAAAGAAGCAGCATACTATCATCTACAGAGGTAGAATATCGAGCTACTATGAGTGCAACATGTGAAGCAATATGGTTGCGAAGGATTCTACATGATCTACATATGGTACAAGATTCACCGAAGGTACGTCAATGCGTTGTATTAAATTGGCGAAAACTCCAGTTTTTCACAGCAGGACAAAGCATATTGAAGTACAACACTTCATCAGAGAGAAAATTCAAAGTGATGAAGTGGAGCTTATCTATTGCCCTACGGAAGAGCAAGTTGCAGATATCTTTACCAAAGGTCTTGGCAAAGAAAAATTTTAGAAGTTTAGAGAACTTCTAGGAGTAATAGATAACAAAGTAAACATTAAGGGGGAGTGTTAGGAATTAATGTTTATTTGATACCCCTTAATGATAGTTTGGCCATGCCTGCGTGCTATTTCTAGGGGCCATTCTATTTATAGTAAATTTGTTTTTTAAGGCTTATGCATGGAGGTGGGCGCACTACAAATAGATTAGGATCTATTTAGTACTTAGAAGTTCATTTTTGGTCTTTACCAAATATAGGTAGTATTATTAGCAATTAGCTTTTGCTATTTTGCTATTTGCTTTAGGCTCTTAGCTTTTCTCATTCATTAGAGAAACTATTTAAGTAGGCTGGCGCCCCACCACCATTATTCTATTATGCTAGAGCAATTGCTCAATTCTCCTATGATCTGAATTCTCTCTATGCTTGGTTTTGTGTGAGTGCTAGTAGGACTAGTATCTTCATCTAGAATTTGTATCACAAATTCTGACACCCATGCTACAAATTAGTGGGTAGCTAGGTTCTATTGGCATCGGATCAGGGGTTGGGTAGCAACGGTGCACTTTCTAGCACTAGGGTTGGCCCATCACGGCCTAGTTCATCAACTAATAGGGCCATCGTAGACTTCATCGGGGAGGGCCTATTGAGCGTAGTAGCCCAAGTTCAATAGAGGGGCCAGGGGGGGGGGGATTCATGGGAGGTGTTTAGGAGAGACCATAGGAGAGCACAATCATGCCCTAGAGTCAAGCCATGACCTAATGCACCTACACAGGACAAGGTGGGCAGATATTGACAAAGCATTATGCTTGCTGGGTGGCAACGAACATACCATGAGGCAGCCATTAGGTGTACATGCTAGTTTTTCTAGTCAACAATGGCTACCTTGCATTTGCCTTTGCTGACATCACCATCTTCTATGACATGAGGGAGAGGTTGTAGCTTGTGATGCCACTTGGAGAGCCCCACACATGAGGCAATGCTGTTGAGTTGGGAGAGCATATACGTGTAGCAATCATTGAGGTGGGAGTGCAACACGTGGTGCAAGTGATCACTAACAATTGTGTGTCCATGGGTGAGCTATTGGAGAGCGTATCCTAGCACTTTGGTTCGAAAGGATTGTTTTTGGAAATGATTATTTGGTTGAGGTCCTATAGCTTGTATATTATGTGCTGAGGTTGGTGGATCGAGAGGGTTCTAACTCGGCCTCGTTGAATGAGTTTATGGACAAAATTGTGGAAAACCTTCATCGATCACTTTTTGATGAGTGGAGGAATACTTTTTCCTAATATGTTTTGTGCATATTATTTTGTAAAAGTGTTTTAGCATTGTTTTGTGTCTTCTGCAATGAAATGACGATTATTTTTGTTTTTTGTAGGATGTTTTTTTTTGCAATGAAATAGAAATTGGTGGAATCTCTTCCACAAGCGCATATACGTAGTTGGCCATTTGCTTCACCTTATAATCTGAGATGGGATGGCAGAGACCTTACCTCCTTTATCAGAAAGATGAAGGATCTGTTCCTTTCATTACACAATGCTGGATCAGAGAATGCAATATCAGCGGAGAAGCAGCTCACCTACCTGTTAAGAGCTTTACCAAGATCTTTCCAGACAACCCGAACATTGCTAGCGAAGGATCAGCAATGACACTCGAAAAGGCAGTGATCGAGATTCGAGAAGAAGTTGAAGCTCGTGAGCACCTTGATACAGGGACGCTTCTGATCAAGCTCTCTACAGCAACAAGGAGAAGCCAAAGAAGCAGTTCAAGCCTAAGAGGGAGACAGACCGAAAGTAGGATCGAGACCAACAATCAGAAGGAGCTAGCAAAGGCAGTTGGAAAAACAAAGAAAAGCCTAAACAGCAGAATGGCGACAAGAAAATATGCGTGGGATGCAGATGCGAAGGACATATTGTCAATTCGTGCTGGCTCAATCCGAAGATTGAGTGTATCCATTGTCAGAAGAAGGGTCATGCAGCCATTGACTGCTACCGAAACCCGAGGAACAAGCAGCCACAAGGCAAACGGGAGAACAATAATAGTTCATCCTACGTCGAAGAGCCAGAAAGCTCGAAGATGGGCGAAGATAGATCGAACAATGGAAATTTGACCGCCTATCTATGTATAGACGTGTGTGCAGCATCAACATCTGACACACACGAGGTAATCCTTGATTCAGGAGCAACCTCTCACTTCGTCAAGTCCAGACGAATAATGGTTGATTTTCGCCATACAGATCCATCAAGATTCATAGTCCTTGGAGAAGGATCAAAACACCGAGTGAATGGTATTGGTTCATTATTGCTCAACACAAACGGCAAAGACCGACGTACTAGACGATGTTCTATTCGTACCCACACTGCAGCAAGACTTGCTATCAGTCGTAAGAATAGCAGAGGTAGAATGTATTGACAAAAATATCACCGAAAGAATGGCCATCAAACTGTTCCTGGTTGGCAGGCAGCTCAGCTTCAACATCCAAAGAGTTTTGCGGATTCAGTGGCGAACCACAAACATTCGAGGAAGCCATCGACAGTCCAGAGAAGGACAAATGGATCCAAGCCATGAACGAGGAAAACGAATCGATGAAGAAGAATGAGGTATGGACACTACAACCAGTGCCAGACAAACGAAAGACAGTGCAATGCAAGTGGGTTTACAAACTCAAGTATGGACCGAATGGAGATGTTTCGAGATACAAGGCCAGACTTGTAGTGAAGGGTTTTTTCTTAGAAGTACGACATTGACTACACTGAGACCTTCTCTCCAGTGGTGAAACATGCGTCCTTATGCCTACTATTTGCAATGCAGCTGCATACAACCTCAACATTCACATTGTCGATGAGAAGACAACCTTTCTACATGGCGTGCTAGACGAAGAGGTCTACATGGATCAACCTCTAGGTTACACCTCCGAATCACTTCTTACCTATGCATGCCGAATGCACAGGAGTATCTACGGTCTGAAGCAATCAGCGCGACAATGGTATAAGAAGAAAGATCAAGCCCTGAGATCCTTGGGATTCGAGCCATTGATAGCCGATTCCAACGTTTATGTGAGAATCACAGATGGGGAGATCATCATTGTCGCTGTGTATGTGGACAGCACCCTGATACTATGCAGAGAAGTGAAGGCCTGATTGCGGGAGTGAAGAATGAGATCTCGAAACATTTCGAGATAACAAACTTAGGAGAAGCCAGATGTTATCTAGGCTTGCAAATCGACCACGACTATGACGAAGGAAAGCTATACCTTCATCAGTCAAGGTACATCTAGAAAATCCTAGACGATTTTGGGATGACAGATTGCAAAGGGATAGAAACCCCAATGCTTGCAGGAACAATCCTGACGAACAAAGATTGTTCAAAGACAGAAGAAGAGCAAGAGATAATGCAGCTCACGCCTTACAGGAGGCTGATCGGATCCTTGATGTATCTAGCAGACAACACACGCCCCGACATAGCTTATGCCGTGTTTAGAATGAGCCAATTTGGCACGAATCTATGCTTAGCACACTGGAAGATCGCAAAGCGAATCTTACAGTACCTTCAACAGACGAAGGATTATGGTCTGGCGGAGCCGAGGAGGTGAGGCTCATGGGTACGGGCATGGGTGACAAGGTGATGAAGAGAGCGACATTCGGCATCATACCTGGGGGGGTGTAGAGGCCGTAGCGATGAGGAATGCGTGCGTTTGACATTATGGGGCTTAAATGGAAAAGCTAGGGAAGCAGCGGTATGAAGGGAGGTGCTAAGAAAGGCAGCTTGAGTCTTGACTGTATTATCTTCTGGGAAGGAATGGAGTAAGGAGGCTAGAAACTCCTGGTAGACTGGCGTATAGAGAGAACTGAATGCATACCTGGGTGCACGTGTAAGCAAGGGATGTGAGGATGGCTGGGGAGGTGGGTGGCGGCCAATAGCGAAGGAGAGAAAAGAATGATTAGAGAGAGTGGTGGGAGATACATGAAAAGCAGACATGAGAGGTATGGAAGATGGTGATCCCATGAGATAATCCACAACACTATGTCCACCACTGTGAGGATGACAAGTATAACTTTCAGAGTTTGGCCAGCAAGTTAGGCCATTGTAAATGGCTAACTCATGGGCCTCTCCAAACTGCAATAAATGCTCACCGTAGGTAATAGGTCCCAAGCTGTCCTCTGAGACCCTGGTAACTCCCATATCATCGCTGCCAAGGGCATGAATGTGGAGCTGGTCGGTGATGTCATAAAACTATGACTGTTGTGAGGAGGTTTGAGCATTAAAATCTCCAGTGAGGAAAATATGCCCCACTTTGCAAATCTGATAATATCCGGCGATAAATCAAGAGACTCCCTGTATAAGCATGCAACTCCTCCGGATCCGCGACCACTAGCTGATCTAGTCTCAGGTCTGTATACAAAATTCCATCTGTATCCTGGAAAAATAGGTAATCCTCTCTCTTGACTCTCGTGAGTCTCCATAAAAACCGATAAATCTCTGCTAGTGCTGAAATCGATCATGTCGCCAGCTGTGGAAGATGAGTGTATACCATCACAGTTCCATATTCCAATCCGGAGATGGTGTGGATGGGGCCCCGAGGCAGTCCTGAACCGGGGGACCCCAAATCCCTAGCACTGAGAGCTGCTAGGAGCGCTGTCAAGAAAGCGCACTCGTCCATCTCGATAATGACTCGTCTACCAGACTCACGAGCTGCCTGAAAGGCCTTACGCCTCTCCTCTACCTGGATATATGTGATGTCGTCATCCATATAGATGGTGGTACCACATAGCTTAGCTCTGCACCGCAAAGCATCTCGGCGACTCTCAAGGGAAGTGAAATGGATAATGAGTGTGGCTGCATCTGTAGTAGTCCTCCATGCGGTATCCAACCCCTCTGTCCTGTGCCCGAGAGTGGTGTTGAGAAAGCGTTTGGCTTCAGCCAAGGCGTCCTGTGTATTTGGGATTTTGCGAACTCTAATGTTGTGAGCTTTCTGATCTTGAGATTTCGTTGAGCGCTTGGTTTGGTGCCCCTTTTCAAAACAGATGCCCAAGAAAGGGCCTCCTCTTGTTGCTTCTCGATCTTGGTTTCCAGCTCCCGTATCATATTGCTGGCGGATTCCGAAGCTATAGCTTGCTTGATTCCGATGGATTGTTCGAGTGATGCAACCTTGGACTGCAATATGTTCTTTTCATTGATCAAAGAAGTAACCGTTCCTTTCAGCTGTGAAATTTCATGCCGCAAAAGTTGGAACTCTGCCTTGATTTGATCGATCTGCCAAGAGGAAAATAAATGGTGGGATCAGTGGGCATGACCGGGCAGCTGCTGCCACGCAGGCAGACTGCTCTGCCTGCGTGGCAAGGAGTGGTGACAGGTTAGCAGGACTAGACCGGGCAGCTGTTGCCACATTAGTGGACACTAGAACGGAAGGAGACGGATTTTTAGCAAGGGGTGGGATAGGCAGGTCAGCCGGGGGGGGTAGGCAGGTCAACGAGGGTAGGCAGAGGTAGGGCAGGCAGATTAGCGAGGGGGGGTTTTGGGTAGCAGCGTGGCAGGTAGATCAGGGGTAGTGTTAGGGACCCAACTCTCTTGGGTCCCAAACCCAGACTTGAGACCAGACGATGACTGGGCCACGTGTCATGATCGAGGAGTGCACATGGCTTGGAGTCTCTCTCCTTGGAGGTATACAAGGGGAGGAGGACTCATTTGCCATCCATTCTGTCTACCTAGGAGGTGGATGGAGAGCATGTGCACGGCCAGGATGTATTGCTAGCGTGAGGCAGGAGATGGCTGAGAGCCTAGGCGGTGGTATGGGACGCCATCTGGGATGGAGGTCGGACAATTTTACAATCTCCAGATGGAATTAATGTCTAATAACCTAAAACTAGAAAACTCACCGGAAGGTGAAATTTTTAGGAAACTTAGACATGAATTTAACGATGTTTTTCCTGAGCAGCTTCCTGAGGGTCTTCCCCCCTCTAGGGGTTTTGACCATGGTATTAAACTAATTCTTGGTAGTTCTCCTATATCACTGTATCCATATAGGATGAGTACTACCGAGGAGGATGAAGTTTATAGGCAACTGCAAAATTACCTTAAGATGGGCCATGTAAGGCCTAGCAAATCTCCCTGGGGGGCATCTGTGCTCCTTGTTGATAAAAAAGACGGAGGTACTCGTCTTTGTGTGGACTTTAAAAAGTTGAATAAGTTAACGATTAAAAACCATTATCCTTTACCGCGAACTGGTTGACCGATTGCATGGTGCAAAGTACTTCACCAAAATCGATTTGAGATCAGGGTATCATCAAATTCGCATAAAGACTGAGGATATTGAAAAAACCGGGTTTAGGACTAGGTACGGCCATTATGAGTTTCTGGTTTTACCATTTGCCTTGACAAATGCTCCAGCGACTTTCCAACAGATGATGAATGATCTTCTTCGTCCATATCTGGGAAAATTCGTGATAGTCTACTTAGATGATATTCTCATCTATAGTAAGACCTTGGAGGAGCATGAGGAACATCTCAGGACTGTCTTAAAGTTACTTAGACAGGAGAAGCTGTTTGCCAAGAAGTCCAAATGTGTGTTCTTCCAGAAAAGGTTGTTATACCTTGGTCACATTATTTCGGACCATGGGTTGGAAATTGACCCAAATAAAGTCCAACAAGTACGTGAATGGCCTATCCCTAAAACCATCCGGGAGGTTAAGTCTTTTTTGGGCTTTACGGGGTTTTTTCATAGATTCATCTTGAACTATGCATTAATTGCATTGGCCTTGACGAATGTCCTCATAGGGGCTAAAAGAGTTAGCCAGCATAGTAAGTTCAGTCCTCCAGTTACTTGGACTGAAGAGTTGAATCAAAGTTTTGAAAATCTCAAATACTGTGTAACTACAGCACCTATTCTACACATAGTGGATCCTAACAAGCCGTATGTACTTGAAACGGATGCCAGTGACTATGCCATAGGCGCAATCCAAGAAGTTGGATCCTGCTCAAAGGCGGTATTCCACCTATGACAAGGAACTTTTTGCTGTCATTAATGCCCTAAAAGTTTGGAGACATTACTTTTGTGGCTCCCAGTTTACTATAGTTACTGATCAACAAGCGTTAAAGTATATTAACGATGCGGTCAACCTTAGGGGTCGTAAGGCCGGATGGTCAGAGATGCTCCAAGAATTTCATTATGACATTGAGTACCGGAAGGGTACCTCTAGTGGAGGCATATGTTCGCAAGTGTGCGCAATGCCAAGTTAATAAAGCTGAAAGACTTAAGGCAGTTGGTTTGTTAATGCCCTTGGAAATTCCCGAAAGAAAGTGGGAAAGCATTTCCATGGACTTTGTGGTTGGGCTACCTTGGACGGGGAAGCAAAATGATGCCATTTGGGTAGTAGTTGATAGGTTAACTAAAATGGCGCAGTTCATACCAACCAAGCAAACTGTCAAAGCTTCCGAACTTGCGCAGCTTTTCGTGGAAAAGTTGTTCAGGTTGTTTGGTTTGCCGAATGATATTGTTAGTGATCGAGATCCAAAGTTCACTGGCAAATTCTGGCAAGCGGTCTTTGAAAAATTAGAGACCACTCTAAGTTTGGGGTCATCAGATCATCCTGAATCGGGTGGTCAGACAGAGAGGACAAACCAGTCTATGGAAGATATGCTTCGGGCATATGTTTCCAGAAGACAGTCAGATTGGGAAAAGTACCTTCCAATGATTGAGTTTGCGTATAATAGCGCAAAGCACTCAACGACGGGTTTTAGTCCTTTTTCTCTGATGTATGGTTTCCAGCCTAGGGCTCCCATTTCAGTGGGCCTCAAAGGCCTCAAGGTTAAAGCAACAGTAGATTTCCTGCATGATATGCAAGAAATGTTGCTTGTTGCTTGCGAAAACGTAAAAACGGCTCAGGATAGAGCCCAGTTTTACGCTAATCAAAAGCGACAACCTAGGGTTTTTGAGGAGGGAGCTTGGGTATATCTTAGAATTTCAAAAGATTCTAAGGTACTAAGGACTGGAAAATGTCCTAAGTTATCTCCTCGTTATGCAGGGCCATTCCGTATAGTAAAGAAACTCCATCGGAATGCGTACCAGCTAGAACTCCCTCAAGGTGTTAAGGTACATCCAGTTTTTCACATTAGTCGTTTAAAGGAACGACTTGGTGGAAAGGATAACTTAATGCCTCAAGAGGACTTAGTTCGGCTGGAGGACCTATCATCCTTTGTACCTACAGAACCACAGGCCATTGTTGATGTACGTCAACGTGGACTCAGAAACCGGCAGGTAACTGAGTACTTGGTTCGTTGGAAAGGAAATTCCGAGGACGATGACACTTGGGAAAAGGAATTTGACCTTAAACTAAGATTCCCGGGATTCCTTCCTTAGATAAGGAATATTTTAAGGAAGAGGGAATGTTAGGGACCCAACTCTCTTGGGTCCCAAACCCAGACTTGACACCAGACGATGACTGGGCTTGTAGACTTGACTGGTGACTCGTGAACCTGCATGGTTGCCACGTGTCATGATCCAGGGTTACTCTTGTGATGCAGGTTTCTAGATGCACTCCTACAGTGATGCTAGTTGGGCATCTCTCAAGGACGACTGTAAAAGTGTCTCAGGAGGGTGCACCATTGCAACAGGCGCAACAATTCTCTGGGTCAGCAAGAAGTAGACCATTATAGCTCAATCATTCTGCGAAGCAGAATACGTTGCAGCCGCAAAGATGGCCAACGAAATCACTTGGCTCAGACAGTTCCTCGATGAATTGGGTGAAACCAATCAAGAGCCACTGATTTTGCAGATGGACAATACTTTTGCAATTCACCTGACGAAGGTCCTGTGTTTCACTCAAGGACGAAACACATTGCAATCAAGTATCACTTGATAAGGGACTTGGTCACTAGAAGGGAATTGAAGACCAGCTTCATTGGAACGAAGCAAATGGTGGCAGACATCTTCACCGAGGCCTTAGACAAAGGTTTGTTCGAGAGGCAGTATAAAGCTACCACGCTTTGAGAGGGAGATGAAGAAACAAACTTGTTCGGCCACAAAGCTATGATAGCTTTAGAGCTCAAGGCAGAAGAGAAAACAAGGGAGTTGCGTGGACGCGAACAGAAAAGCTTCGAGGACCGAAGACACGAAGACGACGGTCAAACGTTCGTTGGCTGAAGGTCACACGAACACGAAGGTAAAGGGTTCGTGGACAGGCGACCTAATGACAAAACCAAAGGCACAAGAAGACACGAAGACCCAAGCGGCGGCGGATCTCCACGTATCAAGATACACGACGAATCTCCACGCGTGAAAGGATAGATGAGATCGTGGAAGTACCAGGAGGACGTCATCCTCCAGAGATTGACAGGATACTGTTGGGACCTTCCTAATCAGCCGTTCTTGTAATCCCCTGATCAGCAAATCATGTCCTCCTCTCTACATACATGTAGATCTTAATTATTATTTAAGAAGATGCAAAAGGAATAGATTGGTAATATACCAATGTAAACTGAGCGCTGAGTAGCCAGCCAATGTTCAAGAAGTTCGCTAGTAAGCGCGACAAGTTTTGATTCGCGAAAGTAGAGTTTCTTTCGCGCCGACGCATTGTGTGATGTGTCACAACAAGGCTTAAGGAATTCTCTGATAATGCAGTAGATGTTTTATGCAGATGAGTTTTTCCTTGTCTTGAACATGATCGAATGATTTATTGTTTGGCAGTCGTATGTTTGTAGTCAGCTGGTTCAATCTTATTCCGCACACTGGTTTTTACCTTGTTCAATGCATAAGTAAATTATACGCAGGCCAATAGTGTTTGTCTACACCTTGGAGGATTGTAGATCTTGTCACAGACGGCAGTAGACCCGCGGACAGAATCGAATTCCATCTAGGTTTGTTTTTGTGGGACTGCCAACAGTGGTATCAGAGCGAAACAATTCGTGTCTGGATATCAACTATGCCTTCAGCGGAGATTATTCATAAAAAATATCTATAAAGGACAATTGATTAGCTCCACTTAATGATTTTAAAGTTTCTCTGTGATGAAGTGTTTTTGTACTTCTTTTTGGTCTACTGTGATAAGCCGGATTCTTTGCCAACGGTACTGTGCTTCTATAGATGATAATGCAATGGTAGGTTGCTTCTTTGAACTCCAAGATATGGAACCCGATCCAAGTCTAAAGACATAGCCTATAATCGATCTTCTATCTTCTGCATCTCTAGCCTAATCTGCATTAACAAAACCTTGCAATTGCAAAACATCTTGACTTCCATAAAAAGATACCAAATCGTAGTGTACCTTCAATATATATGAGTATCTACTTCACAACTTTCCAATGAACTTGCTTAGGCTTAGCCATATACTGAGTACCAATACTAACAACATATGCAATATCTAGTCATGTAGTTGTTAGATAGATCAAACTTCCAACAAGTTGTCTATATGATGCTTCATCTACATCTTGAACTTCCTTAGCTTCCGGAAGCTTACAACCACAATCATATGGAGTTGAAGTAGGTTTGCATTTAGCGATCCCGAATTTTTCAAAAAGTTCATGTGCATACTTAGATTGAGAAATAAATAGATCATGTGCTACTCTCCATACCTTAATCCCTCGAAAGTACTGTATTGAACCAAGATCTTTCATGTCAGATCTCTCAATATTCCGAATAAAAACTTGATTAGAACTTGTGATGATAAGATCATCAACATACAACACTACAATAACAATTTGATTATCGTTTACCATAGCTTAAGTGTGTGCTCTGCACTACCCCTCTGACAACCAAGCTCCTCAAAGTATGTATCAATTCTCGTGTACCATGCTCAGGGTGCTTGCTTAAGTCTGTCCAACTTGCAAACCTTGTGTCCCTGTCTTGCTACTATTTATCCCTTTGGCTGCTCCATATAGACTTCCTCCTCTAGAAAGCCATTCAAGAATGCACTCTTAACGTCCATTTGTTGGATATTTTAACCAAACTGAGCAAAATGACAATACGGTCCTCATAGTAGTCAACTTAGCAACTGACGCAAAAATTTCTTCATAGTCAATCTCAGCCTGTTGAGCATACCCTTTTGCAACCAGCCTTACCTTATGCTTGTCTATAGATCCATCCGTTTTATACTTAGTTTATAGGTTCACTTGCATCTAATTGCCTTCTTGTAGGTAACTGAACAAGCTTCCAAGTCTTGTTCTTCATGATTGAATTGTACTCTTCAGCCATAGCTTTCCTCCAAATATCCTCTTTTTCAACTTCTCTGATAGTAGATGGATCTGTGGTTTTAAAATTGTGGCCATAGATGCAAATTGCACATCTTCATTTCCCCATGCCAATATTTTTCTTGGTCTTGATCTTGATCCTCATGCTGCCTCTCAAGCCTTGTTGATCTTTTAGCTCCTTGTTTACTTGATTCTCCTTGTTCCAAGATGACTCCATCTTTGATAGTCTCATAGTACCACCTAGGTAACTTTCTAGTAAATGGTGTAGGATACTCCTTGCTTGGTGAAACTGGAGGTGAATAAGTACCCCGTGTACTTGACCTCTCTTCCTTTTTCCTGTCTCTATGAAGACTTCTTCAGGCAACTGAGTTGGTGTAGGTGATTTCTGTGTCAATTTAGGTTCTGGTAAAGGAATACCATCATCTTGCTCCTCCTCACAAGATATTTCAGTATCTTTATCTTTATTGGATGCCATCTCATCAAAGATAATTTCCCTGCTTATAATGACTTCCTTTCCTTCAATGTCATAAATCATGGGCCAACAGGCTTGTGGCAACTAGAGAAGGTACAAAGTTCATATGCTTAACAGCCTCCATATAAGCTTAAAGTAGACAATGTTCTTTTGTCCCTTGGAGCCAGCATTTGGGATCAAAGGGATGGCAGCTGGCTAGATGGTGGGGATTGGATTCCATGTGTGGCCTGCAGGTGCACTTTTTGTGTGTCGTTGTCCACTAGACATGGACATAACCCCTTAACAAGATCATATCCCAATTCTCACATTCCCAAAGAGGAAGAAGAGATATCGAAGTTTAGAATTCTATAAATGGTAGCCTCTAGATAGGGTAGTGTGTTGTGTTGCCCTGTTTTTGTAGTTTGCTTGTCCTTATTCTCTTTGGTCATTGTCAATTAGACTAGAAATCTGGATTCTGCATTTTACGAGTGGGTATATAGAAAAATGGCTTCTTCAGAAAGCTCTTTAGTGCTAGCATTCTTCAGGGTTGAGTCTGCCCTTGACCTCGGGAGAAGTAATAGAAACGCAGTACGTTGCTGTTTGTATAAAATATATGGAAGTGGCCTGCACCTACGCTTGGGTGCTGACCAAGTGGGTAGGGATGTTGTAGCATCTGGGCCATTCTATGGATGATGAAGCTGACAGTCTAGAACTTTGTAATCGGATTACATAGGTTGAAGACTGCATGTCTCTCTGTAAAATCAGGCATTGTCTTAGACATAACATCGATATATCTTTAGAAAGCTTCTTTGGAGCCTCGGCTACTATCTTTGAGGAAAGCTCTTTGCGCATTTGAATTGTTAGCTTTAGGTCAGTGTAGGTATATAGTCCAACAAGATGGCTGTGGTAAAGTAAGATGAGAGAAAAGTATCAATCAAGAGCTAAGTGATTTCCAGTTTATATTGAATTTTGATTAGGAGATGTACATAGATTGGTTCCCTATATGGACAGGTTCTGATATGTGAAACTCTATAGTTACCATTTGTTGTACCAATAATGTGTAAAGCAGTGCGTACTCAGTCACTCACACTGGCACTAACTGCTGTGGTTTTGTTATATTTTTCTAGGTTTGGAAACCTTATCACTGGTTATTACATATTCAATCACCTGGAGTGCTACTTTGTTTGCCTGGAAGCTGATTGTTTTGATATTTATTCCAATGTCACTGCTGTTTTAGAATCTCCATATGTATTCCAATGTTACTACTATTTTAGATTCTCCATGTGCTTATCAAACAAAGAGAGAAGAATGAATTGGTTAATTCTGACATATAATAGCTTCTATGAAGGTTATAGTGGTGGTTAATGTTCAAGAAATTTTTTCTTAGCTTACTTTGTCAGCAAGCAACTGAGAGCGGACACCTGAAGATAATTTGCAAGAGCTAATTATGCTTGATAAAACTTTCTATTTGCCTAGCCTTCATGTATGAGATTTATCTTAAGGGAAATATATCTGGTTTTTGATTCTTTGTTAAAGTTTATTCTAGATTGGGGCTTTCTAGAGAAACCATCTTTGATGCATTAGGTGCCACCTTTCAAGATTCTGCTAGTTTTTTGGCAGTTAGCCACAAGCTTCTGGCTGGTATATTTCAGGCAGCGGTTCAACTTTTGCAAGTTTCTGTAGAGTTATGGACATCTGTGCTATATTTTCAATCTATTATGTGTCTTTGGCATTCTAAGGGATTTTTTTCTACCATGAAGGGTAAAGCAAAGCAGGCTGGTTCAATTTGGGAACTCCAAGACGGCTTATCTGATGTATCATCTGGAGGTGAAGTATCGGATAACCTCAATTGGCAAGCCTTTGGCGAATCTGTAATGCATAAATCAGCAACTCAGCAAAGTGAGAATGTGAGGTTCAAAAGCAAGGTATCTGTAGCTAGCAAAGACTCTATGTTTGGCACAGTTGGAGTTTCTACAAATGCTCTTCAAACACAGCATATGAAATCTGGCAGTACTAGCAAAGGTGGGGATTCTTGGGGCTTTGTGTCGGAGACTAATTCTTTCCAAGATTCAAGGTCTTTCTTGAACTCCAATGCTTCTGCACCCTCTTCTACGATCGGTCGTGATGGAAATAGTATGAAGGACAATAGAGATTCCAGATCAACTGGTCAGAAGCCCATGGGCTGGGCAGGATTTTAAGGTATCTTTTTAAGGCATACTGATCAAACCAAGTTGCTATGATATAAACTGATGTTACCTAGTTCCTATTCACAGCCCTACTTTTCCTTTGCTCTCTTCTGTTTATGTGGAAGAACTTGTTCGATAGACAATACTGCATCATGCTCAACATCCTACATACCCTTCATAGATCTGAATGTAACTAGTTAATTTTGATTCTTGAGAATTAATCATATAATGTTCTCATCTCAGAACTTGCTTTGAGTGCAACATATTTTGATTAAGCAAGCTTGATAGTAGATATGACAAGAGCCTTTTCTGTACTGGGTAATATACCAAAGAGGTCAGGGAAAAGTATTGTAATTGTTATGGTTGCGCACACTTCTTGAGAGCGTGCTGAAGTCAGGCATCTTGAGTTTCTGTTAAGGATGGTAGGGTCAAAGCGTTTGGAATGCTACTTGCATTTACATGAGGGTATGGCTTGTTGCAGAATGTTGTCACTTCGATGATTTGATATTGGAAAATTGTATTAAATTTTTCAATGTTATCTTAATGGTGGGTTATCTACTTGTAATGCTAATCAAATTATTCTTGGATTGCTGTGCAGATGTCCCTCTAAGGAGATTTGAGTCATAAACAGGAGTTTTGAATTCATGTTAAGCATGCGTTGTGTACAAGGAGTGCAGAAGGCAACTAGGCGTTTTGTCGAAATAAAATTGAATTGAGCTTTCTTGACATACATTGTAGAGAATAGATACTTTTTCCTATTAATGAGACCCCAGTAATGGAGTTGCTGTTTGTCAACACCTCTGCAAACTATCAATGCAAAAAAGAAAAAGATGAACTGGTGCAAGCTTGGGATTGAATGGGATAAGTGTAAGAGAGATAGGTCATACGTGTTTTGGGCATTTTAGAAAACTATTTCAATTTCAGTGATCTGACTGTTACTTAATTTGACAAATTTGTGACATGGTTTTTTCATAGAATCTATAAAACTTAGTGAGAGGTAGCTATATTTGTGGAGAGAGAGAGAGAGAGAGAGAGAGAGAGAGAGAGAGAGAGAGAGAGAGAGAGAGAGAGAGAGAGAGAGAGAGAGAGAGAGAGAGAATACTTGCAAAGACATCCATTGGCAGTTGGTTACAAAGGTCAATGTTATGCTGAATTAATATCGTCATCCTTTAACTTCTAGTTTTATCTCGAACTCTAAAGATGCTGCTCATGTGATCGTAAGTGTGACATTTCTGGATCAGCCAATGGAGTACAAATGGTCTAAGGAATCCTTCATAATATGACTACTTATGTTTGCTCTTCATCCAATAGTAGGAAAGTACATTTGAAACTCTTAGGCTAAGTACGTACAATGTGTAGTTTGCATCAAGAATGTCATTATCTAAGAGAAGTGGAGTTATCATTAGCAATCTATTTGATATTGTGGATACTCATACATCCCTCCCTTTTGTAACATATAATTTTGGAAAGATTTCTTGCTAGTTAATTTTATACATGTGATATAACTTGAAGCATACTAATTTATTTGATATTGTGGATGTTCAAACGTCCCTCCATTTTGTAACATACAACACTGGAAAGATTTCAAAGCTTTCCCTGTCCTGGTAATTATCTTGATGCATGTGATACAACCTACAAGAAAGCACAGTGAAGGTGATTATTAGTTGAGCTAATCAATGTGACTGTATAGACATAGTTAAAAATTTCCCATGTTTCACATCTCTCAAAGTCTTGTTGCAAAAAATGTCTTAGGAATCTTGTAGCTTGGTAGAAG
Organism: Diphasiastrum complanatum; assembly: GCA_029204225.1. Lineage (NCBI taxonomy): Eukaryota > Viridiplantae > Streptophyta > Lycopodiopsida > Lycopodiales > Lycopodiaceae > Diphasiastrum > Diphasiastrum complanatum. The sequence continues at coordinate 69,711,980 of CM055095.1, read as the reverse complement.
TACTAGTTGGATGGGAAGAAATATACGCAAAGCGACAAGAAAAGGGTTTCACTAAATAGTTAATTGTAGAAACAATGAAAGTGTCAAGAGTTTGGAATTCTGATGAAGTACACAATAATCTAATTAAAAGACCCTCTAAATTTTGGTGGCACCTTGATCAATGTAGTGCTTCTTGGAGGCTTGTTCTTATCATGAGGCTGTAATTGACCGATATATATAAGATAGTTTTTTTCACTTACCTGTTGTACATAGGCAGTTGTAAGTATGACCAGGTGAACTTGTTGAATGTTGTAGCTAAATTCATTGAATTGCATGCTTTGCTGCAGAGGACAATGGCCACCTTGAGCCACGTTTCACTTCAAGAAAGCTCACACATTTTTATTTTTTAAGTTAGACGTGCTCAATCTTCTATACAAAAAATGCATTTAGTAGCTTTTACAATTGGTACTTGATTGGAATGGGTCTAATGATTTTGCTGGTTGGCTAATGAACTTCACTACTTTATTGACTTAGTTCTCACTATAATTTGTAGGATTCAAGCCCTAGTATAGAATGTGTACAAGTGCAAGTACGTTTATATTCTTTTCTAGACCATGAAAAAAGTAGGAATTTGAATCGTTTCCAAACCATTGGAGTTCAGGACCACAGAATTTGTAGAACACTAGTAGAGTTTTTGTATGGAATTACGATCTTAAATATGTGCAATTTTGAATAAGCCTTCATAGGTTTTATGTGATTGCATGTTTACATGTCACATACAATCTAGATTTTATGAGGGTTGTGGCCTCTTTAATTGATTTTTTGTCAAAAGCTAGCTATCCCCATTCTTTTTCTTTTTCAATTTCCTTTATGTATGGGACTCTTATTTTTCATTCAAATGTATAGAATATTTTGGCAATTTCCAATAGAGCACTGCATCTTCTTGCTACAACCATGGACTTGTGATTTGCTTGCTCATTAACGCTCCCTTATACTTGTAACCATATGATATTCAAGAAAGCAAAATAAAGAGAAATGACATTTAGACCCCATTTTTTTTTTTCGATTTTTTTAAATTTTTAATAAAAACATCCATATTTAAAATGCTTCAAAAATATATATTGTAATGCTAAAAAAATGTTGTATTTTGCAAGAAAATTAATCAAGCTACTAAAATTTTGTTAACAGATTTTAATTAATAACTACAAATTAGCTTATTTGAAATAATAATACTATTCAAAAGAAAATCATTAGACGCACTACTAGAATAACTAAAAAAATTTATTTTTGCTTATTTAGAACAAAAGTTAATTTTTTAAAAATTTTATAAGCTTTTCAAATAACAATAATTGTATTTTAATCAGAATTTTTTAAATTTTTATATTTTTTAGATTTTGACTTATATTTCAAATACCTATATAAGGTCATTGAATATTTAAACATTAAATGATTGCAAATGAAATTATTTTATAGTAACCAAGATTACATGATTTGTGAAAATATTTAAATCACCTTGAAAAAATCTTTCCACCTCTTTAAATCTCTAACAATATTGTCTACAAAAAATTATTATAAAAACACATCAAAAAATTAGAATATTAAAAATCTAATAGTTTGTTGCCATTTTAGTTTTGCTAATGATTATTAATGTTAAAATAAAATCATGGATATTTTAATTTTTTAGAATATTTTAACTTCTTAATTTCAAATCATAAAAAAATTGTTAAATATTCTTTTTTTAATACAAACAAATTTAAGATCATTAAATTAATCAGAAAGATTTCAAGACACAATATTTCAAGAAATATAAACACAACTGTTTTTTTATAATAAAAGAGAATTTATTTCTCCTAGAAATATAAAGGTCATTTGCGTCCTCTTTTTCCAGTGAGTAGCCATTGTAGTGTCAAGTGGCACCTCTTCCACCACTTTCCCGCTAGCAGGAGGCTGTGTTTCCTTGGACAAGGGAATTACTAAGTCCTTGTTATATAAACTCTTTCTTACCTCAGCCAGTTCATCTGGCAAAATTGAAAAAGATTTTATTCTCATTTTTACAAAATCAACTAAATTAGAATCTAAATCTATTGTAGCAACAGCTCTGCCTTTCTAAACAGCACATGCGCTCGTAGTGCTGCTACCGCTAAATAAATCTAAAATCCAATTAGTTGGGTGAGAAAAAATATCAACTAAATGATTGATTAATTGTTGTGGCTTTTGGTAGGGACAAACCACAGAATCCGTCATTGGATTTTTGAGTTTCTTTGTCACGGTTGGATACTGGAACAAGTTTTGAAAACTTGTCAGCCAGGTGTTGTAGTGGAGCATCTAGCGCTTGCTGTCCAAAGAATAATAACCAATGGTTATGTATTCTATTTCATTGCAAAGTCGTGCTCTTCCCGAGTTTCTGACATTGGGCTTGTATTTGGCATGGAACATTACAACTAAAATAAATAAAAAATTTCAAATTTTCTAAGTTAAATGATTGCTTATACTAAACTTAAAATAAAACTTTGAATTAAAAATTCGTAAACTTAAAAACTTACCATATTGCATTCTCTATTCGCGCATTACAGAAAGTCAATAAAGCTTTCTGCACTGAAGCTGATTGCCAAGAGGAATGAAAAATAACAACTCTTCAAATGGAAGATGTTGTGACTTCAAGAAAACCTTGCATGAAACTATGGATTTCAATGAATTTGAAAGAAGAATAATAATTTAATGATTCTTTCATCTAAAATCCATATGGTATATCGGCAATGCAGAGTGTGTAGGGCCTTTTCTTTAAAAATTTAGAAATTTCTCTACAATCGCCCTCCTCAACTGTGTTCAACCGGTTCATGACTGACGCGACTAATTCTCCAGATTCCATCATTCTGGAAGCCTATTATAATATGAAGACACTGTTGACAGCTGCAAAAGTGGATACTAGATGAGACATGTGCTTCGGCGAGTACTGTTTCGACCCGAATAAAGCCTTCAAAACGTCGACAATTGTGGATCAAATCCTCTTATACCGGACCTACCATCACCTATCTACCACATCATTCGTTAATATAGTGAGGTTGGAAAGATGGTATACGACAGATTTCTTGGAGAATATGCACCCGACGTTTGGCCCAATCCGCTCGCAATCCATAACGCGTAGCACATTGTGGTCCCGCTTTGTCCGCGTGATTGCTGAAACCCACTGAAAGATCCGCGATGCCGAAGATGCGAAGGGCCAAAAACTAAAGAACTCTCCCTGAAGCATGTCTCTACACCCTGTATCTATTCAAAAAAAAGAAGAAAAGAAGACCAAAAAAAAGCATCAAGGGACTCACTCTAATTTTTTTTGTTTTTCACCGTTCGTTTTAATTTTTCTTTCTTATTTTTTCTTTATCTCATTGTACATATACTTTATCGGTTTTTCTCCCATCTCAACCTCAATTTTGTTGCCGCAATTTTTTTTTCCTAACTTTTCGCATAATCTTTTCCCCCTCTTGTCTATACCCCTTTTTGTGTTAGATTTCTTATGCTCAGCCTAAACAAATCGTTCAAGTAATGAGCATCTTGAAAACCGAAGGACGACTACATATTTTGGACCTTCACATTTTTACCTTTGGGAATTTTTTTGTGCCTTAACCATTTTCTAGGCACCTTTGCCTTTTTCGCGTTCTTTCAGAGCTCAATCCACAAGGTGATGCAGCCATCATCACCAAGTGGAGACTTAGAGATGGCAAAGCATTTGCCATGATCACCCTCAACATCAAGGATACTCAGATCAGCCACATACGTGCTGTTCAGACTGCTAAAAATGCATGGGACATCCTAGCAATCCTCTACGATATCAAGGATGTGACTTTTGAGCTACACTCATGACTCTATTAACGAGTCTACCTGAAGCCTACGAAAATTGACTAATGACAATTTTTACCCAGTAACACCTCACTCTATCAAGAGTAATTTTGTTGCTCCTACAAGAGGAGATCAGAAGATTTGCATCCTCCTTAGGCTCAGGATTGGATCCTCAAGCTCTATATTCGAAAAATCAGAAGTTAGATCCAAGAGATCTACAAAGTCAGGTTATACTGACAAGAAGAGCAACATGCAGACTGGACCAAATTCTGGTTCAGGTTCGAATTCAACCTCTTCATCGTTCCAACCAGTGCAGAAACTATTCTACAGATATTGTAAGAGGACTGGCCATGAAATCAAGGACTCCGAACTTTGAAGTACAACAACGAAAAGAAGAAGCAGTTCCAACAACAAGCACACAGTGCAACAACCAGTCACTCAATCCAGCAACAAGAGGAAGATGAAGCTGCGTTCATGACCAAAGTCGGAGAACAACATGATATCAATTCATGGTATCTAGATTCTGGAGCAACCCAACACATGACTCACCATCGCGACTGGTTCAAAGACTATAAGTCATTCACCCACTCTCGATTTGTGCAACTTGGAGACAACTCATCACATTCAATCGAAGGTGAAGGAACAGTCAGAGTTGAATCCAAAGAGGTGAAGTCACCTTCGCCTTTTTCGCCTTCTTCGCATTTTTTGCACGTTCGCGAAAAAGGCGACACAATGACCAAAATCCATTTTAGACATGCCTTAAACAATTTAAAGACACATTTGGATTTTTTTGCAACAGTGGCGTTGCCAACTTATCATCAACCCTAAAAACAACTGGACAACTAAAATATCCATGTTAGAAGATTTTGGCGAAGATTCTTCTAACGGATTCCAAATGTCAAAAGAGCCTAACGGATATCAAGTGAAGGAATCGAGCCGCCAAACTATATAATGGAACGTCGACAAATCACCAAGAAGGAGTTCCATAATCCATATGTACCAGGAATGCCAATACAAGAAAAGTCGACAAGTCGCAGACCGGCCAACGAGTAAACATAAAGCCCAGCGCCTCACCAACATATCTTATGGCGACGGGAATAAAAGCATGGCCGAGTCAGCAAAAAGACTCAGATCTATTTGTAAATATAACGTCAGACGCCTTAGAAGGTGCATTGTACTCATAAGACTATGGCACGAGAAGTAGAAATAGATCTATGCTCAAATGGGCCTAAAATTAAGAAGGACCCAAGTAGTTTAAAATGCAAATTGGTTTAAAACTTTTATTAAACTCAAGTTCTTATGGAACATGGCTTTGGGTGCACGAAAAACCTTAACTCTAGCTTTGTCTATAAGTAGGGATGTGACACCATTTTGGATTCACTTTTCATTGTCAAGAATAGAGATTGAGAGAGAGAAGGGAAGCCTCCTCCTACTTTTTCTTAAATTGAAAAGACTCCTTTTTTGCTCATGTATGATAGCAAAATCAAAACCCCATAAAGAGATAGGAAAAAGAAGAAGCCTCATCCCCTCATATAAGCCATTCCACTTCTAGATCCAATACCAAGATTGACACCCTTGGTAGGCTTTGATCTCATCTTAGATCCGTAGCTACATCGATACTCACCCGGTTGGAGATCCAAGCCACTTCCTTGCCCTCTTGATCGCACCGATTAGGGAGGCATGGAAAGGGACCAACACCCTTAACAAGCTTACTTCTCTAGAACACTTGTAAAAACCCCCATAACCCATAAAATGATGTCATTTGTAACTTTGACGATTTTATACAGCTAACTGGATAAACTACACAATTTTCTAATGGGATATAAAGACGAATCGTTCAATGCAAATAGAAGCCACAATTGCGAAATGGATATGTTGATTCACTAAGCATGGAATACAATGCTGCATAAAAACCATCATTTACAAACTGTATTTTAGACAATGGTATCTGATGCAAATCACATTACCTCACATATGCGTAAGGTTACCGGAGAGTCGGAAAGCCCAACTAGTCATGAGTGCCTCTTCCATAGTCCGCATGTTGTTTGCCTTGCCTTCACAATTAGTCACAAAGGTGCACTGAGATAGGCATTTTCCAAAGTTCTATAAGCCGTATTACGGGGTTAGGAGGCCAAAAAACCCATGTAGAGGCTGCATCAGGTCTATTGTAGATCGCCTGACAGCAAAGAGGGCCACAAATGGGACTGTGGGCAGGCGGTACAGGTGAAAAAACAGGTCGCCACAGTTCGTAACAGGCTCAAACAGGCCACAAATCAGCAGCAGGGCAACGTGGCAGCCTGTGGTCGTAGAGGATGCAACCAGGCCGCAGGCAGGCTGTCACAGGCTATGGCAGCTTGCTGGCAGGTCGCAAGTCATGTGACAGGCCGCAGACAGGCTGTCACAGGCCAAAAAATGATGGTGGCAGATGCCACAACAGGCTCCCATATGGCAAGGCAGGTAGATGAGAGGTCGCAACAAGTCCAGACAGGGATGGGATGGCTCCATTAACCTGATTTTTGGTTGTAGGTAGATTGTGATGGGTTGCAACAAGATCAAAGACATGGAAAGTTCCATCAGATGCTTGACCTAAGATTTTTGGTATAAATATGTCGACGGCCGCCCAGTTCATTCTTACTTCACACAATTTTCATACGAGTTCATGCTTGATTGGCAAATTTCGGACGACCTTCCTGTTCTCTGATCCGATTCAGCCGCTCTTTGTTGTATTCTGACTGTGCTCCATCCCTCTTTCGTTTGATCCATCCTCCATCGCTTCTACACACGCCTTCCTCTCCCTACTCGCACACACTTTCATCTTTTCACCCTTATAACGTTTTTTACTTTTTCAAAACCTCCATCTTTCTTGTTTTCCATCTCCATACTTTTGAGTTTCCATCCGCCATCTCCATTCCCTTTTGCATCTCACAAGCATTTCCATCCACCGACTTTCCATTTGCCGTCTGCATCCCATTTGATTTTCTTGTTTTTGCCTCCCACTTTACGGTTTTCTTATTGCATCTGCCGACTTACCATTTCGTTTCCATCTACCAGTATATTACCAAATTGCATTTTTGCATCCGCCATTAGCATTTCATTTTGCATTCGACACATTTCCAGCCGCTGTGTTTTCCTCCGCCATTGCATCCGACGAGTTTGCATTCACAATTTTGCATCTGCCAGTTTTCGACCGCCATTCCACCCGCCATTCCATCCGCCCTTGCATCCACCGTTGCATCCACCACTGTCCCCGACTTTTTGCATCTGCTAGATTCCATCCGACACCGCTACTAGCCGAGGCTATACACCATTAACAGCTTCAGCCTCACCTTCTCCACAAGCTGCTATGTTTCATGAACGCCCCATCAAGAGGAAACATGACAGGCCATCACAACTTGCTGATACCACAACACCAGCAAAGTAGTCCAAAAACAAGATAACTGCTCACAAACCACCTCTAGAGTCTGAGATGGAATCAGATACCCCACAGATGAAGACCACAAAGCTGACTCCAAGTAAGCAGAAAAAGCAAATGGCCGGCTATGAAGATGTCCCTTCTAGCAGTGACGACAACGAGGATGAAGAGGAGAGCAGCCTCCAGGCAAGACATACCCGACAATGAAGAACCACCTGCTTCCTCCCCACCTCAGCACCAAATCCAGATCACTCAGTAGTCACCAATGTAATCACCAGCTTGAAGCACCCGATCCCAATCACCATCAAGATTCTTTCATGCTGTTAACTCAACCCCTCATGCCCAGCAAACACAAGCAACAATTTCAGGGGAGGGAGAAAGAGAGTTGCCTACAACCACACAAGCAGAACAGACAATTGTAGTTGATTCCACTCACGACGACGAAGCTTAAAAGACTGATGCAGCTGATCCTGATCAACAAATAAGAAAAGATCAAGGTCAAGCAGCACAAGTAACAGTGGAAGTCCAGAGGAAAGCCCAAGGGCTGAAGAGAAGGCTGAAGACCCCTTTGCTCTGAAGCAAGACAACTTCATCGATATAGACGCACAAGCTGGTCTTGGCATGCCATATCAAGGATCCACTGTTGGCTTTCTCCACAAACTTGTCGTGGACTCCTCCACCTACACTCAGCTGCCTCACTCATCTTCTTATTTTTCCGATCCATTTCCATCTTACCAACCACCATTTTTCCATTTACTCATTCAACCACCTCCGATTCACTTACCATTCCCACCACATCTCTAAAATCTGATGACCATTTTTTAAAACAATTCGTTTCGCCAACAGCTCAGTATAACCTCATAACTAATCCACCACCCTCTTCTTGTAAATCATTCACACCTCCTTCACCACCTGACTTCAATTCTTTCGATCAAGATCCACTTGATGAGATGGCGGAGCCTTCTATGGGACTTCCTCCATCTCCTCCGAAGAGTAAGAGCGACACCTTCACTAGATCAAAGCCCGAGGGTTCTACATCAAAGGTTCCTGATACCAAGAGTGCCACCGCAATGGATGACTACTTGGCAAGGCCCTTAAGGAAGCTACCAGATAAATCTATAGAGAGGATCAAAAGACGATATGATGATCGCAAATAGTCCGATGAATTTCAGAAGACCTACAAGAAGGGAGAGCGAGGAGGCGCAAAGAAAGTGACGGCTGAAGAGTATCCAAAACTCAGCAGCCTTGTGAATGCCCTACGACCACAGCCCTCCTGGAGGATTGTGATGTTGTTGAATAATGACGAGTAGCTACAAGAGTATCTAAGGGCACCAAGCTGGAAAAGAATCGATCCATACTACATGCCGATCAAAAGAAGAGATCCTTGGAAAAAAAAGAAGCCAGTTGAGTGACAAGTCAATTGGCCTATCAGTCCGGGAATAGACTCAAGCTCAGCTTTTGTAAAGTATCAAGACGCGCTCTTAAAGTTTGGATATACTTATAGGGGAAGTGTGGATACCGTAGTCCAAAAAAGTGCTAACTATTGTTTATCCATAGCCTTTCTTGCGACGTTAGAGTGCTACTAGGATAAAGGGATGCCACCCATCAGGTTGTGATCCCCATGGTAATTCCTGAGAGATGGAAAACCATGTGGGAGCTAGTAACTTAGACTTTCTCAATTTAAGTTATGTTTTTAATGAAGAGGCCTTCTACTATCATGTAAGAGGTGGAACCTAAATCTTTATAGAATGGGATTCACTCAATTGTAACATGTGGAATCCAAATCATGTTAGAATTGGATTCACCAGCTCGTGGGTATACATAGAGGCCTCCTCCATGAGTTTCCAAGCATGTGATACTGTACTGAAATGTTGTTGCATTGTTAATTGAAGATTCTTCTATTTGCATTTCCATCTATGCTCCATTTTCATGCATTAAGTTCAAGTACTGATGTATGATTGTGTTTTGTTGTTGATTCTTCCTCCTTTAAAGTTTGGTTTTGTGGTTAAGATCAGGTAGATGTGCAAGGCCTTGTGGTAGATCAATATCATTCCAATCTGATGCTACTTGGTGCTTGACTCCCTGAGGAGTTCTTGTTACAAGTGTTGAGTGACAGTTTGTAGCAAGCACTTTGTAGGATTCCCATTGTCACTGTGTAGCTGTTGTGTTGTTGATTCTATTGATTTCAGTAGGATTAAGTTTCAATTTCATTCCCTGTACTACTTAGATTAGATTAGTAAAAATTTACAATCTGTAAGCATCAAAGAAAGAACCGAAACAGATTGTAGAACATAGGCATTCGAATTCTGATAGATCTAGATTGAAGTTGAGCATCCATTATCAGTAGGATCGAGATCAGGTCGTTGATGTGCCAACTGACAGGCGGGGTACATAACCATTGCATTTCCACTATAGTGCAAACCATAGAAGTCCAGAAGAAGCAGACCCTGTCGGTTGTAAATTGACTGGAATCTGTTAGATTATCAGAAGAAAAGTGTGTAGAGACTGTAGAGAGAACAATAGCAAACACTCTCTCTCTTCAACTAGTTTTGGCATAGTTTTAACCATACTACTTTGATCCAACTTTAGAATGATCTCCATCCTAAGTATAGGCCTCCATTCTAATGTTCTAAAGTAGTTTCCATAAATGATATAGAGAATAGTGTCCAAATTGGATGCTTAGCAACCAAACAATAAATATGAGTAATGAACATTTGCTTGCTTTTCTCCTCCAACTTTGTCCTTTCTTGATATGTCTCCACCATAAAACTCCATGAATGAGCGCTCCTCCATTGCCATCTTGCACAAGATATCATCAACACTTGATGACTTGGCTATGAATGAGTGACATAATGAATCTCCAATAGCTTCATTTCCATAAGCAAAACCAGCCAAGAATGCTAGTACAACTCCAACATCAAAATGACGCAAACCAATGTAGCTAGTTTTACCATATCTTGACAATTTGCACACATTCACATGAGATAGAAGAAGTAAAGTAAACTTGAACAACTGTGGAGCCTCATGATCCACATTATCCAAGTTATTGTTATATATTGTAAAAGTTTTCAATTTTTATACATGTAAATGTGCTATAGTGCCTAAATTCATGTAAAGGCCTATTTGCACTTTGTAAATTCACATTTAGGTTAGAATTTGCGACGTTCTATAGAGACGCAGTAGCGGATCTCAACCGACATTTTGACGGTTGGTAAGCGACATTGAGGCTGATGATCGTTCCTATAAGGTCGACACTTCGTGCCATTATACTGACGCATTTGCATAGATCTGAGTATCAATAGAGAGAGAAGAGCAAGTTTCTATAAACTTGAGTATACTTTCCCTCTGTCATCTTTTACAGTATTACTTCTTATCAATTGAGCGAATACACTCTGTATGATCTGAACCTGTTTGTGATGCTGCTTTGTCTGCGTCACACATATTTTTCATGTTTTACTGAATTTTAGCAACTCTAATGCGGATTTTCAGGCGTCACCAGCAAGCAACAATTCTGACTAATGTGTGCAGGGAATTAGCCAAAGCTGTTAAGCATAACCTTAAGCAGAACTTCTTTCAATTCTGAATGGGCTATGTGTTCAGATAATGAACTTGTTTGATGCTTTGTTCTGTTCGCTTCCTGCGATAAGAACTAATTCTCTGTGTTTGATTAAGAGGAATCTTTAGCCAATGCAATTCTGTTTGATGAATCTATTTGCTAGTTGTTGTATGATCTGATTGCTTAACTGTTATCTGAAGAGCCTGAAAGATAAAGTAATCTTTATAATCACAGACCTTGACCAAATCGTTTCATCATGGTGTTTTTGGATGCCTATTTACCCAAATATCTTTGGATAACCAGATATGTCGCTGTAGTAATCACTGTGAATATTACACATCCCAGTCCGTTTACCATCATACATACACTTATCGTACAAAAGATGAGATTATTTTCTCTCTTGGGGAACGATCAAACCTTTTATACTACTTAATTCATTGATTTTGTGGAAATCTATAACAACTAGGCCACCACAACAACACTTGCTTGCTTCTCCTTTAACCTTACTCGAGTCTTTAAACACCTGCAAAAAAATATCCAAAACATCTTTGCCAAATGACCCTCCTTTGATGCTCTTGACTAGCCCCAAATTGCCACTTTCTCTTTTGTGTTGTTGAAGCCCTTTGATATCAACCTCTTGATCTTCCACTTGACCATCAAAGCCATTGACTAAGACCTCTTTTCCAGATCCATTAGATGATTTTCCAGCATGGAAACCATGTGAACCAATATCCACTTGCATAGTATCATCTACACAAGAAGATTCTCCAAAACATGAGAGTAAAGCAAAGTGTGCCACTTCCACTTGCTTACCTCTCTTGGTCATCAAAGATATGAATATCTTTAGATCTAAACCTCTGGAAATACTCCCTCTCAAACACACGATATAGATCCAACAAGATCTCATCAATGCTTGATCTCAATCTTTCACAAAGGTTAGTGAAAACAGTGCCACCATCATAAATCAAAAGATAGATTCCAAACTTTCCATCCAACATGAAGTAGAGTAGGTGAAGCTGACTATCAAACCTAATAAATCTAGCCAACTTGAGCTCATAACAAACATCAATAATCTCACCAATGAGATCTCCCTTGCCTTGAAGAAATTGCCTTTCGATTTACTCCATGTAGTCTTCTCCAACCAACCTTTTCTCATTTTGATCATGAGTAATCAATTCACAATCATAGAATCCTTTGAGTTGATGAAGAGATGTGAGATACATGCCTTGGATCTTCCCAAGAACCAATCTTCCATCGCTCTTTCCTTCATAAGTCTCCCTCTTAATGATTGAATCATAAGAAGTAGAAACCTCAAAAACATAAGAAGCCATGAAAAAAATGATTAGTACCTTCAACATAAGGATGATTGAAGTACTCTCTTTTTTCAAACAAGAACTTCTACTCAATGTTATAGGTAATGACTCATATGATAATGATTCTTCCTCACTATCATTCACAATGACATCATTCAAAGTACATCCTACTTTGAACTCTTCACATACTTCTTCTCTTCTTGACTTGTGACTATCTCCCTCACCAAGTCTCTTGATAGAACCACTTGATCTACTCTCTTTATGGAAAAATGTGACTCCACTTGCTGCAAGAATTACTTTTTTGGACTCATCACAAAAAAATGTACAAGAACCATCTCCTTCATGCATGTACTTAGCAACATCTTTTCCCATATGATCAAATAAATCATTAGCAACAATCTTTTCCAAGGAAGAACCTTCACCACCTCCATTGATAATGTTAGCTCTTTGCTTACCTTTTGCATGCTTGCACTTGCCATGAAGAACCATTGATGAACCATCATTATCCTCGTAACTAGCCAAGTCAGCACAAAGATGAACATCTCCAAGAAGCATATTAGATCTTGACCTAGATCTAGCATAAGGAAACTTGTTAGACTTTGAATAAGATCCACCAATCTTATTATTTGAAAGTGAAAGAATGTAAAGAACACCATCAAGTCTTGCCTTCCTATTAGTAGAAAGACAGATAGGAATTGAACCAATACCTTCAATCACACACTTACCATTATTGGCCATGTGTATCACTTTCTTGGCTCCATCATAAATGACCAAAGAAGTAAAGAACTCCTTGTGACTAGTCATGTGTGAACTAGCTCCACTATCAAGGGTCACCATGAATCTTTGTCACCTTCACTTGATATTGGACTTGAAGAACACATTAAAAGAGATTCACAACCACCTAGATCCTCATTATTAGTAGTAAAGTTGATTTGCTTGCTACCCTCATCTCTTTGCTTCTTCAAACATTCATTAGCAAAATGCCCTTTGATTCCACAATAGAAGTATTTTAACTTTCAAGACCTATCTTTCTTTTTACTAACAAAAGAGAAAGGCTCACCTTTATCTTAACCCTTTGACCACTTTCCTTTGCTTTTGCCCTTGAACTTGTCTTTGATGAATATAGCCTCCTCTTCATATTGAGATGTTGATGTAGATCCACCTCTTTGTTGAAATTATATTAAGTCCACAGTTGTCTCCTTGGTGAATGATTACTATTTCAAGATTCTTCCTACACGTTTATTGATCATTGATCTAGGGTCAGGTGAAACTAACTTTGGTTCTACATCTGCTCATCTGATACCTGCAGGAATCATAACTTAGACAGCCAAATTATTTGAAGAACGTCTACAACGGGCTTCCGGCTGATCTCCATCAAAGGGTAACCAATCCTATCATATTTCAAGTTCAGATGTTAAGTTCAATAATTTGAAGGTCATTGAAGACTTGGCCATCTTCAAGAACTTTCATGAATTAGCATTTAGAACAACTCTGCAGAAATACACTAAGTGTCGCAACAGTCTACAGAAATATAGTAAGTGTCGCAATAGTCTGTAGAAATACACTAAGTGTCGCAACAATCTGTAGAAATGAACTAAAGTTTTTAACAGTGTCGACTTTTCTCGAAATGCGACAATGTTGGCTTTTTTCGAAATGCGACACTTCAGCATAGTTCAACAGTTCAACTATTTTCAATAGTGTCGGGCTTTTGCATTTCCTTGAAATGCGACAGTGTCAACTTTTTGCGACAATGTCGGCTTCTTGCCTTCAGCTTCTTCCTTTCAACTATTTTAAATAAGTTAAACTGTTTTAAGGTCACCTTCATCTTTTTAAGGGCACTGTCGGCTTTTTAAGGGCATTGTTGGCTTTTTCACAAAATCTTGAAGAGACAGAAAAATACCGACAGTCGTCTATTTTCAACGAGGAACGTTCCAGACACTTCCCAGAATTTGCGAAGTGAGAGAAAGCCACTTCATGTAAAATGTGAAGTGAGAGAATTTGCGACGTTCTCATCCGCATCAACATTCTCTGATTCGTCGATCGTATATGCCATGTATAGTTGTCAGACAAGCCAAATACTTCCAAATACAATGACTTACCTAATTAGGTGACAAATATTTACTGTAATTAATACATGGATGAATTTTATAAATGGATCATCCAGACACACTCTACGTGATGCTCCGTCCATGAAACGAATGATTTTAAGCCTCCCAGTTATGTCGTCATTCTGGTTGTAACTGCTATTTTGTTGTGCTTCAGTGTAATATAGCAACAACATGCTTTTCTATCTATGTATAACGTAGATGAATGCTTGTTGTGATTTGAATGCACTTCATTGCTGTTTGTAACATTTGTTCACTCACTCTGATCAAAACACGGACGTCTATGACTCTTCAACTTCTGATCAGACGATAGTTGTTTTTGAGGCCTAAGGAACTTGCGCTATCACACTACTCTTTCAATCCATTTCAGAACTCAACTTCTGACTAAATCCATTTTTAGTAATACCACACACAAACCATTTCTAATCTCTTCGGTGGACTGTACTCATTTCTGTATTTTTGTGAGTATGAACTAATTTATAAGATCATGTTGGGCAACAAAACATTTAAGTTGTGAGTACACTTAGAATAAACAATCTATTAGACTGTTTTGCATCTAGCAGCCCATTGTAACGAGAGAGCTATTCCACAAATATTCCTGCTCTCTTCTTTGTTCGCATTCTCCATACTCCATCGCCCCCTTCAGATTGGTATCAGAGCGTAGCTCATATAAACTGAGAGATTAAATTTACTCTATTTGTATTACTGTTAACATGTCTCATTTTGGTAACTCTTCGTTATCATCCAATGAGGTTAGAGTCATTGACAAGTTCAATGGATCTAACTTCTACATCTGAAAGTTAAAACTCTGAATCATGTTAATAGATAGAGATCTTTGGGATGTAGTAGAAGGTGCTGACCTGAAACCAAAAGATGGTGATCAAGAAAAGGCATGGAAGATCAAAGATCAGAAGGCCTTAGCATGTATCACATGCTCAATCTGGCCGACTCCCAAATATCCCATGTTATCACATGCAAAACCTCTAAGGATGCATTAGATTTGTTATCAAATCTTTATGAGACTCATGATGTAACCACTAGATTACATCTTAGAAGAAAGTTCTTTACTCTTAGTGTGCAAAAAGTACAAAAAGGACCAAGAGTGGATTCTAATCTGATCCTCAAGAGGAATTGGTTGTTAGATTACGTGATCTATCAATCTACTTGAGATTAAGATCAATCTAGATCAATTCTAGATACAAAATCCTAACAAGAACAATCATTAATTGAAGGTAGGTGTACTTTCTGGTTTCACACGTGTGAAACACTATCTGAGTATGGACTCCAACCTGAAAATCAAGTACACATTGATAGCATCTCAAAACAATCAAAACAAATGTAGACAAATGAAGAGAATCACTCAAAATGGCTTCCAACACCAAGATTGGTGTCTCACATTGATTATGGCCAAATAAGCCTCTCTATATATACACTTTTGGAGCTCCAGGTACTGATCATGCATCAGATCTCACACGTGTGAGGATGCCTTGTCACCATCATGCAATTTGACACTTGGATCAAAACTTTCCATTTTGGGCATTTTTGGTCTATTTTCCTACTATAGAGATCTTCATGGAAATCTTCTAGAAGCAAAAACTCGCCTACTTCAGCTACTTCCACACATATGAGCTGTCCTCTACAAATGGGATGTGACACCTATTCAAAATATTTGGCTCATGCAATCATTAGATTGGTGCCATGTGTCATATATCTAGAAAACTAGTTTTTGGCCATTTTAGCCACTAGAACTTGAATTAAATCATATGTACAGCATATATGATTATGGTACATGAAAAATACACTAGTTTCACACGTGGGAATAGGCTCCACACATGTGTCTCTATCCTATATACAAGCTTTTTGGATTCTACCAAGCTTATCTTTGCATTTTTCACACTCCTCCTCAAAAATCTAGCTTGGTAAATCTAGCATAGATCTATCTATAACTCCAAAAGCCAATCTTATTTTTATAAATGGATCTTTAGGCAATGCCTTGGTGAGTATATCAGCAATGCAATCTGATGATGAAACATGAATAAGCTTGATCTCCTTTGCTTGCACTTTCTCCCTCACGAAATGATGTGCAATCTTGATGTGCTTTGTTCGAGCATGGAAGATTGGATTGTTTGCAAGTTGTTGAGCTGCTTGATTATCACAATATATGCATGGAATGTCTTCATCCTTGATCAGATTTAGCTCCTCCAAAAGCCTTTTAAGCCAAATAACCTCCTGTTGTTGTTGTCATAGCTTTATATTCAGATTCTATTGATGAAAGAGAGATGGTATCTTGCTTTATGGAAAGCCAAGATATAGCTCCTCCACATAAGAATGTAGCAAATGCATTTATGAATCTTCTATCCATCTTGTCACCTACAAAACTTGAGTCCGAATATGCTCTCAAACAAATATTAGTCCTTTCATAAACTATGCCAAAGTTTTTTGTAGCCGAGATGTACCTTAACACCCTTTGTGCTCCTTGTGAAAAATGCAAAAATAAGCTTGTAGAGGCCAAAAATCTTGTATATAGATAAACACACATGTGTGGAGCCTGTTCCCACGTGTGAAACTAGTGTACTTGTCATGTACCATAATCATATAGATTGTACATATGATTAAATTCAAGTTCTAGTGGCTAAAAAGGCCAAAAACTAGTTTTCTAGACATATGACACATGGCATCAATCTATTGATTGCATGAGCCACATCCTTTGGTTAGGTGTCATATCACATGTGTAGAGGACAGCTCACATGTGTGGAATAAGCTAAAGTAGGAGAATTTTGACTTCTAGAAGATTTCCAAGTAGATCTCAATATAGAAGGAAAATGGACCAAAAGTGCTCAAAATAGAAGGTTTTGTCCAAGTGTCAGTTTTGCATGATGAATCATCATATGACAAAGCACCTTTACACATGTGGGATCAGAGGGATGATCAGTACCACGAGCTCCCACTTATTGCATATATAGAGGCACATTTGGCCATAATCATTGTGAGACACCAATGCTGGTTTTGGAAGCAATTTTGAGTGATTCTCTCCATTTGTCTAGATTTATTTTGATTGTTTTGAGGTTCTATCAATGTGTACTTGATTTTCAGGTTGGAGTCCGTACTCGGACAGTGTTTCACACGTGTTAAACCAAAAAGTACACCTACCTTCAATTAATGATTGTTCTTGTTAGGATTTTGTGTCTAGAATTGATCTAAATTGATCTTAATCTCAAGTAAATTGAAAGATCAAGTAATCTGACAACCAATCCCTCTTGAGGATCAGATTAGAATCCACTCTTGGTCCTTTTTGTACTTTTTGCACATGGTATCAGAGCCTAGTACAAGAGGTTTTGTTGAAATTGATAGGGTTAATCCAAATCAAAGCCAAAATTAGCAGTTTTTTTGGAAACTAGTCAAATTTTGTGTAGCGAGTTGGATTTGATAGCTATCCTCAAAATTTTTGGTCCAGATCTTGTTGTGGGTTGTAGGAACCCTTTTCACATGTGTGAGGCCGTACAGCTCCGGTATTGACTGAGAAATTTCAAAAATTTACAGAATTTGACTCACATACTCAATTTGAGTGATTTTTGTTGCAAAATCAAGCATTTTCTATAGAGAATCTAATCCCTTGATTAGTTCTTGGATTAGATCAGTCAAGAAATTAAATTTGAAGCTTAAATTAGGTGCATTAATTGATTATCTCTGATTTTTTGAGTGCATGTTGAAGTTGAGAGAGATTTTGCTAAAAATCATAGATTAAGGAGTGATATGCAAGGTGAGAGGTTGAAATCCATTGTACCATCACTCTAGATTTGTTCAAGAGTGATAGGGTCAAGTTTAGAAGCATCAATTTGCTAGAAAACATCCTTGGATCTGTCCTCCAAGTGAAACCTTTGAGAGTTTCTAGTGCATATAGAGCATCTATGCAAATCTTTTGTAGAATTTGACATAGATTGGCTTCAATTGAGAGTTCTAGAAAAGAGAAGCCACATTGTTCAACCCTACTCAATTTGTTTGAGTGATTGTAAGGTTTGAAAAGAGTCATTAAGGTGTCTATGGCAAATGTGTAGAGAGAGATCCAATTTTTATAATAGTTCCTTCCCTTTGTAGAGGGCAAGATCTAGATGCTCATTTTGTGTTGTTATTGGTGGAGAGTTTGTCTCTTCCTAAGTGATCAAATCTTTTTAAGTGGCATTAGCTCTTTGAAGCACAATATCTTAGTGAGAAAAATCACATCTTTTGATTTTGAATTTCATTCCAAGTCTTAAAAAGTAGAGTAATTGGTGGAATCCAATAGGAGTGATTGAATTCAATTTGTTGAGCAAAAATTGACATAGTATGTATGAAACTCAAATTAGTTTTATTCAACTTTCTTTGTGAGAGTGTGAGGGTCAATTTGTGATCCCATTGGATGTCTAGAATGAGGAGGAGTCCATATTTGAGTATTCATGCATGGTTGAGATCTTTGTGAATCTCTAGTTGTCTAAATTTTTAAGCTTTGTGAAAAATTGGTGGTATAGTTTGTTTTCAAATCAAATCAAATTCATTCTAAATCTCAAGAGTGAGATTAATTGGGTCAAGAGTGAGTCCAAAAGAAGTGATTAAGTTTGATTTTCATGTGTTTGAAACAAAACCCACCTTGTCTTCTTCTCCATCTTTGATGAAGCCCTCGGGTTGGCACATGTAGATTTCCTCTTCCAAGAATCCATTCAAGAAAGCATTTTTCACATCGAGTTGGAAGAGCTCCCATTTGAAAGAAGTTGCAAGACATATGATTAATCTAACGGTCACAAGCTTTGCAACAGGTGCAAAGGTTTCATCATAATCTATGCCTTTGACTTGCAAAAAACCTTTTGCAAGTCTAGCTTTGTACTTATGAATGGAACCATCTTGATTATATTTCAATCTATATATCCATTTACAAGTAAGAGGCTTCTTTCCATAAGGTAAATCAACAAGTTTCCAAGTTTGATTTTTCATTAATGCATCAAACTCTACTTGCATAGCTTTCCTCCATTATTGAGACTTATTTTCTTCCTCAAAACTAGTTGGTTCTTCAAGCATAGTAGTCAAGAAAGTATAAGAGTTGAGTAGTTGAGAATATTTCCTTTGCTCCCCTTTGTCACTATAAGTGAGCCTTGATGGCTCAATCTTTGTCCTTGTTGATCTTCTTGGCACCCTTGGACTTGGAATAGGTTCCACTTGGTCTTCATCTTCATGAAACTCCTCCTCGGCC
Source organism: Diphasiastrum complanatum (assembly GCA_029204225.1). Taxonomy (NCBI): domain Eukaryota; kingdom Viridiplantae; phylum Streptophyta; class Lycopodiopsida; order Lycopodiales; family Lycopodiaceae; genus Diphasiastrum; species Diphasiastrum complanatum. The sequence goes on along the minus strand of CM055095.1, from coordinate 69,692,560 downwards.
ATAGCATGATCTTTGACAAGTTGAGTGTTGTTAGAAGCCACCTTTCCTTTGGCTTGGAGAGATTCATCAAAAAGTACATCTCTACTAGCAACAATTTTTTTTGTATATGATCATATATCCTATAAGCTTTCTTACTTTCACTATAACCAACAAAGATGCCTTTGAAAGAAGTGGCATCTTCCTTTTTCCTTGTTTCTAAAGAAATATGTTCATGACAAGTACATCCAAAAACTTTCAAATCACTAAGATTTGGGTTTTTGCCAAACAATACTTCATAAGGTGTAAGTCCTTTAATGGCACTATTAGTCATTCTATTACAAAGAAAGTTTGCACATAATATAGCTTCTCCCCAAAATGAAATAGGAAGAGATGCATCTAATCTCATAGCTTTAGCACACTCACATAGTGTCCTATTCTTTCTCTCAGCTACTCCATTTCGTTGTGGAGTATATGTACAAGTAAACTCTCTCTTTATGCCATTAGTTTCACAAAACTCTTTCATCCTATTGGAGATGTACTCCCCTCCATTATCACTTCTTAATACTTTCAAGGTAGTATTAAGTTGCTTTTCCACAAGAGTTTTGAACTTTACAAAGGACTCAAAAACTTCACTTTTCTTAGACAAGAGATAAACCCAAGAGTATCTTGATTTATCATCAATAAAAGTGACATACATAAGAGCTCCACCATTTTTTCAAGTTCTAGTGGCTAAAA
>CM055095.1:69559996-69681846 GCA_029204225.1 Diphasiastrum complanatum | reverse complement strand
TCAATTGCATTCATATTACATAATTTGTGTGCTATTTACATTTATGCAGATGAAGGAGTAGAGTCGTTGCACCGTCAGAGAGAGAAAATCATGGCTGTTGTCATTGTCAAGTTGGTTGGGCAGTATAGAGGGTGAGCATGAGGTGGCCGATAAGTCAGGCTTCTCTGATATGTCGATCAGGTTGGGTCTACCTGATAGTTCGTCCAACTCCGATATGTCGGCCCTCTTCTCTTGCTCACCTTCAGTAGTTGAGCTGTGTGACAATCCAAGTAAACATGTAGCAATGAATGGAACTAGATTACTATAGGATTTAGGAGAGTAGAGGAGATAAATCCAACATAATTCACGCTACCACTGATTATTGACTGAATTTTTTTCTGGTATGAATCATCCTCTATTAATTATTGAACTATTGTATGTATATATATACACATCAGTTGCAGTAGTCGTGAAGATTAGAATTGTGCGGTTAACAATTGTGAAGTGATGCAATTACTGCACAGTGAACGATAATGTAGTCTGTACTATCCAGAGTAGACGATGAGCTCCATTTTGACTAGTGATAGTCGACAATTGTCAAAGGTGTCGAATGAGTCGAGTTGACTTGTTCTCCCTTGAAAAGATGTCGATGGAGTCGAAGTCATCAATAGACTTCAAATGAGTCAGTGAATTCTCAAAGAAGTCAAGTCGATCCTGCTCTGCTTCAAAGTTAGTGTACAGAAGCCTTAGTCGGAATTAGATGCCGAAGAGCTAACAATTGTCTATGGATTAGCAAATTGTTTAATGTCCTAATCGTTGGGTTGTTTGTACTAGTTGATCAAATTCATACCCAAGCAGAGTCTTTTTAAGGGTACAAGAGCATGCCTATGTGTGCAATATTTAAAGCAACAAGAGGGGAATATGAATGATAGCTTACATGGCATTTGTAAATGAAAATAATGCAAAGCAAAGCCATTGGATCTCTTACAAATACTAATCCAAGAAAGTCTTATACTTCTAATCTTTTTTTTGCTTCTAAGCATCAATTGCAAATTAACTATTTAAAGTTGATTGCATGCATGAAATTATTATGGAATCATTGGGGCATGTGATATAGTTTACTCTAATGATGATAGCACTACTTACTGTTTTTATTAGATCATGCAACATTATCACATGCTAGAAAGGCTATATAAACATTGTGGTAATGTTAGAAGATTCTTCTAACACATTATAGCTACTATAATACCATAACAAATATTAAGCGACAGAGTTGGGCTGCCAAACTATGTTAAAAAGTGTTGGCACATCACCCATAAGGGCTCCAGACATATTTTATGGTGACGGGAATAAAAGCATGGTCCCTGGTTTTGGGTGCACCAAAGACCTTGAGAGAGAGAGAGAGAGAGAGAGAGAGAGAGAGAGAGAGAGAGAGAGAGAGAGAGAGAGAGAGAGAGAGAGAGAGAGAGAGAGAGAGAGAGAGAGAGAGAGAGAGAGAGAGAGAGAGAGAGAGAGAGAGAGAGAGAGAGAGAGAAGGAGAGTATCTCCTCCAACCATTTTTGTTTTTTGTGTAAAGTCCTCCTATTTTCTTGTGTATGATTGATTGTGGATGATGAATGCTTGTTTGTTGTTGTTAATCATGCTATCACATTCTTGAATGATCATTAGCTCTTGCCTTCATCCAACTAATCCACAAAATCACACTCAAGAAAAATGGGTGTTAGTAAATCCCCTTTGGAAGAGATCATTAGGATCCATTAGGTAGGTTTCCTTTCCATTGTTCACTCCCTTGAGAAGATCAACCTCAAGAGGAGAAGATCTAGAGCCATTGATGCCTAGATAAGCCAAGAAACCAAGATCCAAGAAGGGGATCAATCAAAACCAAAAACCCCAAAAAGAGAAAAAAAGAAGAAAGAACCTCACTCCCCAATCTAAGCCCTTCCACTTTTAGATCCAACACCAAGATTGACACCCTACACTTAGATCCCATCTCTAACTTGTAGTCTATCCCTCTCTCCATTGGATTGAAGCTCGTACTACATCGATACTCACCCGGTTGGAGATCTAAGCCCCTTCTTTGCCCTCTTGATCATGTTGATTGGAAAGGCACGGAAAGGGTCCAACAGGTAATCTTGTGGGACTTATCATGCATTTCATGAGCACCTGCTAACTCAAAATTGAGAAGGGAAAAGGCTCAAAGTGAAGTTTGCTTAGTGAATACATTAATGATATCACCAAAAATGTATTCTTTTGCTCAAAGATAATTTTATGCTTGCTTTGTTATATATGATATGAAGCACAACAAAGGTTGTGAATGATAGCTTGCTATTTTGAGCCTACATAGCTAGCACGAGGCATGTAGTCCAACATTGGATCACATCAAAAACTCAATGCATTTCGAAAAGTGGCGTATTGAATTCCAATTATTTTTGTGATTATCATGAAAATTTAGAGGCAAGATGTACTACGTCTTGTGGTACGAGCCCTTCTTGTTATTTGTAGCTCAATTTGATAAAGACTATACATCAAATCAATGGCAATCAAGTTTTATTGATGATACATGTGGATCGGATCACATAAAAAATGAAGCTTTATTCACATATTTTTCTTGAAGTGTGCGTGGATAAACTTTGTTATGTTAAGATATTTGGTTGAGGCATATGTTAGTTCCAAATGTGCCCATGACTAGTTGCTAAACTTGTTCCATTATTTTTGAATGGTTTTCTAAGAACTTTAAATATCTTCAAACCCTACTATATCTGGTAAATAGAAAATGCACAATTGGACAGATCACTCGATGGTTGCTGCTTCTCGAAGAGTTCGACTTTAAAATAGTTGTTCGCAAAGGGAAGCAACACTATGTAGTCGATCACCTCTCATAGATCCGCAACATTCTTGAGAGTAGAGGGATCGATGACGATCTCCCTGACGCAATCCTATTCCACGTCAACGTCATCCCTGAGTGGGCTGCCGACATCATTGGATATCTTATGTTGGGACGTCCCCTCTCCAAGATGAACAAGATAGAATGACGCAGGTTGATTATCAAATCTGTCCCTTTCGCGTTGATAGCATGACAACTTTATCGCATCTGTAACGATGGAATTATACACCGCCACGTCCTACCACACAAAGTGTCCCAAGTAGTAAGCATCACCCACAAAAGAATAGGTGGAGGGCATTTAGTTGCCGAAGCTACCATTAGGAAAGTGCTACAACACGGCCTGTGGTGGCCCACAATGTTCAAAGATATTCACTATCAGGTTAAAAGGTGTGACATGTGCCAACAGTTCAAAATCAAACCCAAGAAAATGATTGAATGTCGTTATGACCTATTCTGGCTGAGATGCCATTTGAGAAATGGGGCATCGACTATGGCGGCCCTATTCGTCCAATTGTGTGTGGCTCCCAAGCTTGCTATATCATTGTAGCCACCGACTACTTGACCAAATGGGTAGAAGCTAAGGCAATGAGGAAGACTGACGCCAACTGCATTGTTAAATTTCTATACGAGAATATCTTGGTACGTTTTGGGTGCCCATTAGAACTCGTGAGTGATCATGGAACACATTTTCTAAACGAGACTATCACTCACTTGTTATCTTCTTATCTGGTTGTCCATAGGAAGAGCACACCCTATTACCCACATTGCAATAGACAAGCAGAATAATCTAATAAGATCCTCTGTGGTATCATCATGAAGATGGTTGAAGTTTCATGCTCGTATGGGGAACACAAACTTCATGCAACTTTATGGTCATTCAGAACCCCCTTTAAGGTGAGCACTGGACAAACTCCATTTCAAATGGTGTATGGACATGAAGTCGTAATGCCTGCTGAATTTGTCATTCCGAGTGTAAGAGTTGCCATCGCCGAATGACTTAGTATAGAGGAATCTACAAAGATGAGACTTGACAATCTTCTCCAACTTCACGAAATCTGCTTCCTACCACTTCACGCCCTAGCTGTAGAGAAACAACAAATAAAAGCTTGGCACGATCGGAATATCAAGACCAAGGATCTCGTCAAGGGAGAATTGGCTCTGTTATACAACGCCAAGGCACATAAAGACAAGCTTAAGTCTCAAGAAGAAGGATCGTACAACGTAGTAGAGATCCGACCTAATGGCGCAATCATTCTCACCGACCTGCAAGGCAAACTGTTCGACACGCCCATTAACAACAGCAGGTTGCGTCACTACTACCCTGCAGCTCAAGGACATGCCTAAAGAGCCATCCTTGTCTACTCACAATGAGCCATCAACTCCCCGTTAGATAGCCTAGGTAGGCATAGTTAGTTAATTCCTGTTTAGTTTATCTAGGTAGGTAAGTTAGATAGTTGTCTATTAGGATAGACGATAGCATAGGTTAGTTAGTCGTTAATGATACTTTAGATCTAGATCATTAGAAGTAGATCCAAAGCGACTCGATTAGATCTAGAATAGATGACCCTTAAGATAGAATAGTTAGGCTAGATTAGATCTACTTAGCTAGGTGAATTAGTCATAAGCTAGTTAGTCTTAGTTTAGATAGATCAGTTAGATAGGCCTACTTGGCTAAAGTAAGCCTAGGAAGATAGCGTTCAGATCAGACAATGTAGATCCCATAACCGATTAGACATAGATAGTTAATCAAATAGATTTTAGACTAGTTAGACCATTTAGATTAGTTAGGCTTGGGATTAGTGAGTCGTAGAATAACCAACCGTGACCTATAGATTAGGGTACCTACTGACTATGACCCATAGATTAGATTACCACCTTACTTAGATAGTTAAGCAGATTAGATAGATGGGTAGGTTAGCTAGTAATATAGGTTAAATCAGGTAAATTTAGATTAAGAAGATAGTGTAAGCTAGAAGTTTAGGTGAATTAGACTTACTATTAGATCGATTCAGTTAGACTAGATTGTCGCCCCATAGCATAGTTAGCCATAAATTCAAGATAGACTACTTAGACGGTAGGATAGATAGGAATTGGTTAGGTCAGGTAGGATAGACACGGTGCCAACAGACCCTTGTATATGAAAATCCTGCCTTGTACAAATGGCCCTCACCCATGTACAAAATCCCAACCTACCCCATTTCTTACCTTTTTTCCATTGTAAAAATGCCTTCCAAAAATGTCCTGAACGACCTGAAAAGAGCAATGTTGTTATTTTTAGTAGCCCCTGTACCTGCCCCTTCCATTTTTCTCTATTGTAGATATGAGCACAATCAAGTTTGTCCAGAAAAATTCCAACCTGGCTGCAAGTTAGGCTCTATTTTTTGTGAAAAACTCAGATCCAAAAGATGCTAAAGTTTCATAAAGATCTTGGCCATGGAAGTTATGCACATCTAGATTGAAAAAATGATAGAAATTGTGATGTTAAGCATACTAAACATCAACTAAACATCAAAATCTGATCATAAGCTTCCACAAACAGAAACTTGCTGTCCCTGTCCGTACTTCAGAGCCTACAACCTGCATTTCACACGTGTGAAGCCATAGCAACAAAGAAATCACAATTCTAGTGGCTAGAATGCAAGATATGAACAAAAAAGTGAGAGAGAAGAAGATGGACCTTCAAAGAGCATAACATTCATTCAATAGAATGAAAATGAGATGTGTACATACTCGTGGAGATGGCTATTTATAGCAGCCATAGTGCCTCTTGGCCACTTGTCTTATGATAGGCTAAAATTGGGGTCCAATAGGATTCACCCATATACCTAGAAATTTGGTCAAATAGGAATGCACCAAATTATGAGCCAATAGAAGAGCTCCACACTCGACCTCCTCTAATTAATGTGACCTCAAAAGTAGTGTACACATACTTTGGGCCTCTACATACATGTATGAACCTATCTCTAACTTTTATTTGGCCATAGGCCTACAAAATCTCAAGTTAGGAAAATACTACTAGTTGACAATTTTTCACACTCCCTCTTCAACTAGTTTTAGCATAGATTTAGAAAGTACACCAAGACTTGTTCTATGCTTGAAAAATAAGTCCTTTCCCAATGCTTTGGTAAAGATATCAGCCACACATTCCTTTGATGGGACATGTTCAAGCTTGATCTCTTTTGCCAACACTTGTTCTCTCACAAAATGGTAAGCCACCTCGATATGTTTGCTCCTTGCATGGAAAACCGGATTGCTTGCTAGACTTTGGGCTGAAAGGTTGTCACAAAAGATGATTGGACTCTCTGAAAAATCCAGCAAATGAAGCTCCATAATCATCCTCTTGATCCACACCATCTCCTTTGTGCATGATGTCAAAGCTTTGTACTCGGCCTCACTAGAAGAAAGTGATATAGTTGCTTGTTTCTTCGACATCCATGAGATAGCTCCATCACCTATGAAAATAGCATGTGCATTTATGGATTTTCTATCCATAAGGTCTCCTGCAAAATCTGAATCTGAAAAACCAAATAAGTTAGGTGATGAGCCTCTATAAACAATGCCAAAATCTTTTGTTCCCGAGATGTATCTCAAGATCCTCTTTCCTAGTTTCCAATGTTCTATGCTAGGATCTTGCATGAATTGGCTTAATCTACCAACACAATAAGATAAATCAGGTCTTGTGATGGTTAGATATATAAGAGAACCTATTAGCTTCCTATAGAGAGTAATGTCCTCGAAGGATCTTTCATTACCTCTTATAGTTAGCTTTACATGTGATTCCATAGGTGTATCAATAGGATTTGCATCTACCATATGAAATCTATTGAGAATAGAAATAGCATACTTCTCTTGTGAAATAAAAGTGATTTGAGAAGTTCTAATTACTTCTATTCCTAAGATATAGCTCAAAAGACCAAGATCATGCACTTCAAATTCCTTTTTTAGTGCTTTCTTGATATCTTCTATATCTTCCTTGTTCCCTCCACTTAAAATAATGTCATCCACATAAATTAGAAGGATTGTAACATCATTAGCACTAATTCTAAAGTAAAGTGAATGATCATACTCACTCATAGTGAAGTTTTGAGAAAGTAGAAAAGAGTTAAGCCTAGCATACCAACTCCTTGGTGCTTGCTTAAGACCATACAAACTTTTTTGTAGAAAACACACATGATTAGGCTTGCTATGAGAAACATAGCTCTCGGGTTGCTCCATGTAGACTTCCTCTTCAAGATCACCATTCAAGAAAGCATTAGAAATGTCTGATTGCCAAAGATCCCATCCATAAAGAGTTGCAAGGGAAATGATTACTCTTATGCTCACCATCTTTGCCACGGGTGCAAAGGTTTCCTCATAGTCAATGCCATGCTCTTGAGCATAACCTTTAGCCACCAACCTTGCCTTCAACTTGTTGATAGATCCATCTTGATTTGTCTTTACCTTGAAGATCCATTTGCATCCAATTGCACTTTTGCCCTTTGGAAGCTCCACCAATCTCCATGTGTTGTTCTTCATAAGTGCTTCAAACTCAAGATCCATTGCTTGGATCCATTCCTCTTTTTGCCTTGCTTCATCTACACATGAAGGTACATCAAAAGAAGTTAGGAAAGCATAGTTGGATCCATCCACCACTTGCTTACCTTTGTCATCATAAGTGAGCCTTGAGGGTTTCACTTTATGCCTTGGAGTTCTCCTTGGAATTTGACTTGAAGAGGCTTCTTCAACATCCACATCCAATGTGTCATCAACTCCATTGTCATCAAGCACATTAGTTGCAACAACACCATCATCACTTGAAACAACTTTTGGAATGTTACCTTCATCAAAAATGACATCCCTACTTGTGAACACTTTCTTGATTGAAGGAACATAAATCCTATATGCTTTGCTTACTTCACTATAACCAACAAAAATGCCCTTTCTTGAAGATGGATCCTCCTTAGTTCTATCATCAAGAGTAATGTTGAAGTAGCAAATGCATCCAAAAGTTCTTAGAAACTTGACATTAGGCTTCGTACCAAACAAAGCTTCAAAAGGGGTTTTTCCTTCCAATACAACACTTGGCCATCTATTGCATAGGAAATTTGCACACAACAAAGCATCACTCCAAAAAGGTTTAGGAAGATTAGCATTCAATCTCATTGCCTTTGCACTCTCACACAAGGTTCTATTCTTCCTCTCGGCCACTCCATTTTGTTGTGGTGTTCTTGGACATGTGTACTCCCTCTTGATCCCATGCTCATCGCAAAAGGCTTTGAATTTGTTAGAAATGTATTCACCACCATTGTCGCTCCTCAAGCATTTGATTTTGGTTGTAAATTGAGTCTCAATAGCAACTTTGAACTTGACAAACACATCAAACACCTCATCCTTGCTCTTTAGTAGATAAACCCAACAAAATCTACTAAAATCATCAATGAAAGTTACATACATCTTAGCACCTCCATTGCTAATTGTAGTAACACCATGAATATCCGAATGCAAGAGAGAAAAAGGCATCTTAGATCTAGATATAGATCTAGTATATGGCAATCTATGTGATTTAGACAAAGCACATTCTTCACAAACATGATTCAAGCAAGTAAGAGACTTGGGAAGTCCCCTTACTACCTCCTTTTTGGCTATTACCTCCAAGGCCTTGTAGTTGAGATGTCCCATCCTTTTATGCCATACCTCTTGAATTGACATTTGTTCATTTGCCATGCATCCAACTTGGTTAGCAACAACACATGCATCAAGCTTGAACAATTTCCCTTGCCTTTTCCCTTTTGCAATGATACTACACCCCTTTTTGATCAAGCAAGCATCACCATCAAACTCAACTTTGAATCCTTTGTCAAGCATTTGGCTTACACTAAGTAAGTTCTTGGTAATGGATGGAATGAGCAAAACATCTTTCAATTCTATATTCCTATTTGTAGAAAGTGAAATAGGAATTGTGCCAATCCCCTTGATTGCACACTCACCATCATTTGCGGTATAGATTACCTTCCTATCACCATCAAATGCCATTAAAGATGAAAAATACTCTTTATGATATGTCATATGAGAAGTGGCTCCACTATCAATCCACCAAGGATCAATGTCTCCATGATTAGCCAACAAGCAAGATGACATAACAAAAGCATCATTTGAAAGAAGCTCATCCCCACCCTCATCAATAGTTAGATTGGTTTGCTTTTCCCCTTGATCCCTCTTTTTCTTAAAACAATCACTAGCAAAATGCCCTTTGACTCCACAATAGAAACATTTTAGCTTAGATCTATCCTTCTTTTTGCCAAAAGTAGAGTGCTCACCTTGGTCTTGCCCTTTAGACCAATTGCTTTTACCTTTGCCCTTGAACTTGCCTTTAGAGAACATTGCCTCCTCTTCTCCTCCTTGAGATGTAGAAGATGCTCCCACTCTTGCTTGCAACCTGAATTCTTCAGCCAACAAGACCTCTTGCAAGTCTCCAACACTTGGTAAACATTTTTGGATAGCATAACTTTGAACAAGATTAGCATGATCATCCAACAAGCCATTGAGAATCACTTGAACAAGCTCCTCATTATTTATGCCATCATTAATGCATGCTAACTCATCATTCAATGCTTTAACTCTCAAAACAAAAGCATGTCCATTCTCACTCTTCTTTTGCATACAAGAAAAGATTTGCCTTCTTAAAGTCAACACTCTAGAAGTAGACTTGGATTCATAAACCTTCTTCAAGGCTTCCCAAGCTTCACTAGATGATGTGCACTTACCAACCTCTTTGATAAGCTCATTTGTCACATTCATCTTGATCATGTGAAGGGCTTTCTTTGCCCTCTTGTCATACCTCAATTGTTCTTGAGGTGCCAAAGGTCTCTCCTCCACACCTACAACAATATCCATCAACTCATTCATCTCAAGCAAAGACTCCATCCTTACTTTCCAAGTAGAATAGTTGAGGGAGGTAAGCCTATCATTGCTTTCCAACATGTAGCCTCCATTTGTAGCCATGTTGCAATGATTGATCTCTGATCTTTGACCTGTTCCAATGCACTAAGCACTCTCTTGAATCAACAAATGAAACACAAGAAGAAATCACAAAGATTTGGAACCTAAAACCTTACTTTTTCTCTCTTTTCCTCACTTTTTCCTTAATTTTAGCCACTAGTTTTATGATTTCTTGATCAAACCAAGACCAAACCTCAATATACTTGCTTTTCCCTCACTCCTAAGATTGAAATACACTCTTGAATCATTCAGCAAACTGAAAATCAGAGGGTTACATCAATTTTGAAGTTTTTGACATGAAGAAGCAAGAAATTGAATCAAAAAACTATATGCTAGAATGGAAAACTAATAGGATCTTGTTGGATCTTGCATCTCCCTCTTTCCAAAACAATTTTTGTCTCCTTATTCTGATAAGTACAGAGGGAATTCGCCCTACTTCAATTGAAATGCATACAAATGATGTTTTGATCACAAAGATCCAATTTCTACACATAAATCAACAAGATTTTTAGCTAGAAACTTGATTGGAATGCTACAAAAGCAAACTCGCCCACAAATCTCTTCTAAATCTGGCAAAACCTGCACATTTGGCCGCCTAATGCTCTGATACCATGTGAAAAACTCAGATCCAAAAGATGCTAAAGTTTCATAAAGATCTTGGCCATGGAAGTTATGCACATCTAGATTGAAAAAATGATAGAAATTGTGATGTTAAGCATACTAAACATCAACTAAACATCAAAATCTGATCATAAGCTTCCACAAACAGAAACTTGCTGTCCCTGTCCGTACTTCAGAGCCTACAACCTGCATTTCACACGTGTGAAGCCATAGCAACAAAGAAATCACAATTCTAGTGGCTAGAATGCAAGATATGAACAAAAAAGTGAGAGAGAAGAAGATGGACCTTCAAAGAGCATAACATTCATTCAATAGAATGAAAATGAGATGTGTACATACTCGTGGAGATGGCTATTTATAGCAGCCATAGTGCCTCTTGGCCACTTGTCTTATGATAGGCTAAAATTGGGGTCCAATAGGATTCACCCATATACCTAGAAATTTGGTCAAATAGGAATGCACCAAATTATGAGCCAATAGAAGAGCTCCACACTCGACCTCCTCTAATTAATGTGACCTCAAAAGTAGTGTACACATACTTTGGGCCTCTACATACATGTATGAACCTATCTCTAACTTTTATTTGGCCATAGGCCTACAAAATCTCAAGTTAGGAAAATACTACTAGTTGACAATTTTTCACATTTTTTACAAAACTATCATTTTTAGTAAACAACGGGAGTTTCTGATTAGAAAATCTCTCAAGTTTGGCAGCCAATCGGGAAACAGACTGTGCACAGTACAAATACTAATGATTTGGCATTGATAGGACCAATTTCTAAAATTAGCAGCAGGCGAGTTAGATAGACCCTTATATATAGAAACGAGTTATAGGAAATTCATACTTTTCGCAAACTTGCCCTGACTCGCGCTCTCTCGCAAACTTGCCCTAACTCGCGCTCTCTCACAAACTCGCCTTGACTAGCTCTTTTAGTTTTTTTCGCATTCAGACTTTTTGATTTACTCGCCATATCAGGCTCGCACCTTCCACATGCCATTTTCGACCTTTTTCACAAACTCACCTACTCCCTGACTTGCACTACTCCCTGACTTGCCTACTCCCTGACTCGCACTGTTTCTTGACTTGCCATCATCTCTGATTCGCCTACTCCCTGAATTGCACTGCTCCTTTGACTCGCCATCCTCCCTGTCTTGAGTTGACAAAATCATCCTAACTCGCACTGTTTTCTGACTCGCGTTGACTCGCCAACAGAGCCCTAATTCGCCTGTAGCCTCTACTTCTTTCTCTGGCCCTCGTACCTCCAAAACACTACCTGATCACCCACATGGCATCGAAACTTCAACTTTTGGATGTCGCTTCTCCCCCTGGCCAACGAGTCAGACTCACCAGAAGCACATCCACACCATCCAGTCCCAGCCATTCCTCCAGCCCCACATCATCTTCTTGAACCACCACCTTGCCATCTGCGTCTCAACAGACCGGATCTCCACCTTTCTTGCCCACTACTTCTACTTCCCCTAGCCAAGAAAAGGGAGAGACATCTCCTTGATCTATCCGCAGACCTCTTGTCGCTTATGCACATTCTCAATACACCACCATTCACATTACTTATAGAGCAAGAGCTCATAACATGGCTGCCTAGCAGTTTTGACTGTCACATGCCTAGACAACATGGAAGTATCTCTCATCCAAGACCTTTCTATAGTCAAGAGGGCCTTTTCCACTTTCGACACTGATCATTTCACTATAATCCACAAGGGGCAGGACTATACAGTCACCCTCGATCTCGCGCTAATTTCATTGGCACTTAGCATTCTGCATACCACCCACCTGCCAATCTCCCGAGCCCTTACCAAATTCGACATATTAGTCTTTTTCTTTCAGATCAAGATGATGTCGAGACAAAAACCAACGACGGATACCTGATTTCGCAAATTAGAAATCCAAATCTTTGTTGTGTCATCTTCGTAGTATAGAGGTTCGTCGCTGGGAGCGGCAACCCCGCCTTCACCTGCATAGCAAAAGGGGGAGAGAGAGAGAGAGAGAGAGAGAGAGAGAGAGAGAGAGAGAGAGAGAGAGAGAGAGAGAGAGAGAGAGAGAGAGAGAGAGAGAGAGAGAGAGAGAGAGAGAGAGAGAGAGAGAGAGAGAGAGAGAGAGAGAGAGAGAGAGAGAAAACAAGAGAATAGATGAGTGAAAAAAACAAGAGAGTTTTCTCCTTAGATTGAGAATGTCAAATGAGTACAAATGGTGCTCTTTTATTCTTGGGGAGGCCTTGTCCCATTTATCCTATTGGCTACTTGAAGTGGCATGGATTGCAATCCTAGCCTTTCAAAGAAACACAAAAGATCTAATGGTGTACAAAGAAACACACCCCACCTACCACCATTTGACTTTGACCTCACCTGGTAACTTAGACTTTGGGCCTTTAACTTATTTTAATTTATTTGCACTTGAGGCCCAAGTCACTAGAAAACAGCTTAAACTATTTAACTTAGTGTGCTTATTAGGCTGGGCTTATACACGCAGGAAGCCAATGCCTCGCACTTAATGCTCTAATGGGGGCCCATTTGGTAAGGCTTGGCCAAAAGTAGTTTTAGTGGTGGGACCCACTAATTTACTATTGTACAGGAAATACCCACAATAGGGTCCTTGGCCCAAAGTAGTGTCGCGGTCCCTTGGCACTATGCCTGCATTTGTTGTGAAGGAGCATTGTTGTCGGTTCGTTTATTGCTGGACATGGATGCTTCAGGAAAAGTGTGGATAGAATTCGCTTACATAAAACCAAAGACTTTATTTGATGATGGCGAGCAGCAAAAACTCGGACTCACCAGATTTTCAATAATACCCATAAGGGTCTGGTGGCCATTCTGAATAACCTTGTTCATTGACAATTGGGTAGTCGAGGCATTCCATCAGAGTATCCCAAAATAAATCTTGTTGTGGATTCTCATAGATCGGCGCAACTGGTCCCACTGTCCTAGACTCCCCCGATTCATAATGTGGATATGACGTGCTTGCTTGAATCTCTTGTCTGTCCAGGTATTTGTGGTATGCTTGAACCTGACGACTTTCCTCAACAGTCAATCTTACAAATTGAGGACAAGGTATTGTCATTGTTGTACACGCTGGTTCTTGCTGGACTGGAGGCCTATTTGGGCTTGGATTCCCTGGATTTGGCCTTTGAACAATGGATATATCCTGAATTGGCATTGATTTGGGGGTCTGTTGAATTGTGAAACAATTAGACTTTGGTTGAATCTTGCTCGTTGAAGGGCAATCATCAACTTTAGTCTTCCCTTGGTCATTGTACTTCCCATCTGAAGGTTGCGTGATTGCGCTTGTCTGTGGACCTTGTGCTGAATTGTCTTCAAGTTTGAATATGGCCATAACATTCTTCCCTCCTTAAGTTGCTTCTATCCTTAGAAGCTCCTCAAGACAAGAAAGAATTACAGGAACAGTTCCTTTAACTTTCAATATTAACCGAGAAAATCATTATCCTTAGTTTGATTTCCATATCAAACAAGTACTCAGAGATAAACCTATTTCCAATCGTTAATCTCTATTCCGAAGAACAAACTCTGATTTGAAAAGTATACTAAGAGATAAATTTCTCGACTGGGTTACACTCACCACAAGTTAGTAACATCACCTTCATGTAAAACACTTACATGAACACTGAGTGAAATACTACCTAACTTAGGAGATTAAAATTAAAGAAAATAATAATAATTACAGTCTGAAATCATTCACAAACTCTGTCAGACAATTCATAAAAGAAACTTTCAAGTACAAATATCCTTAGAATGCAATTCTAAGATGTGATAATTTGTTCAATTAGAATCTCTAGGAGAATCACTAAGATATAAAATGATTAAAACTTAACTCCGAGTATCCTAAATACTCTTTTGAGTTAAATGCTCTTGTTTCTAGCATCAAATGCAAGAAAATATCACTCATTCATCTTAATAGATTTGTATGTCTCCTTTGATGTTTCGAGATCCAATCAAAAGAAAAAACTGTACTCAAGCATCTGCAGACCATAAACTGTAGTAGAATAGCATCCACTAAAAAAATTAAATAATGTCTGTGAGATCCATAGGTTCTCAGTTAAAATACTGGAGTAGATATTCAAAACACTGGTCTGAATTCTTACTCAAATAATAGATCAAGAACTAATCATCACACTTAAGAATCATCACAATTCCGAATAATCCTCTGACAATAATTAAGTATCTATTTATGATCCATCAATCATAAATATTTAGATTCGTATGATTTGTCAATCATAATTTTCTGGAATCCAGAACCATACTAATCATTTATAGGATACTTGAGTATATGTCCAACATAACTCAAAAAAAGTAAGAATCATTCCAAAATCTTTCCACTAAGAAAATGCTGGATTTAGGAATGTTTCTCAAACAGGATTCTTTAACTGAAGTGCAAGATTCAACGTCTATTAACCTTTGTTAATAAAGACTTGAACGCATACCAGAATGACAATCATCTTCAACTACAAAAACTTTAGATGCATTAGAGACATTTAGTTGATTGCCAATTGAAAAAACAAGCAATAGAAATTATGATTCCAATTGATACCATCTTTGCAACTGGAGCAAAAGTCTCCTCATAATCAAGTCCATAAACTTGAGCAAAAACCTTTGCACAAAGCCTAGCCTTGTACTTGTTGATTGTGCCATCTTGATTATACTTGACTCGAAAAACCCACTTGCAACCAATGGTGTGCTTGTTGGATGGAAGATCCACAAAATCCCATGTCTTGTTGGCCATCAAAGCATCATATTCCTCCTTCATGGCAAGAAACCATTCCTTCGAATTGAGTGTATCATATACATGCTTTGGCTCCTCATGTGAAATAAAATAAGCACAATCAATGGAGTTGAGTTCCACTTGCTTGCCTCTATCTTCATACGTAAGCCTCCTAGGATCGGATCTTTCTCTTTGAGACCTCCTTGGTGAAAAGATTTGAGGTGACTCCTCCTCAATTCTCGGCCCCATCTCTCCATGATAGTCTTCAAGGGTGATGATTGGAGTATCTTTTTGAGAATCTTTGAACTCGGCCTCCTCAAGAATGTATATTTGATCCTCATGGAATATAACATCCCTACTCTCAATTGTAGTTGAGGTAGAGGGAACATAGATTCTATAAGCCTTATTGTTGGATGCATATCCAACCATGATCCCTTTAATAGAATTAGGGTCATCTCTTTTCCTTGTTTCCAAGGATACATGGACAAAGCAAGCACATCCAAAAACTCTAAGGTGATCTACCTTAGGTTTCTTCTTTTGGTGAATCACAACCATCACATGACGCATACCAAACTGGCTACCGCATGCGAAATAGAAAGTGTTTTCTATAACTTGAACTCTTGTAATCTTGTGTGTTGTGAAAATTTGTCACAACTTTGGATTTTATTGTGTCTCCACCCAAAATCACATAATTTGCTTGATAACAACCACGAACTCGAACACAATCCCTAAACCATAAACCCTTTGTTGCAATGCTTGTTGATCTACTAGTCAATGGCTGGTAACTTGTGAGTTTATGAATCTTGGTGCCTATGGTTGGTTTCTTGTATGTAACCGATTCAAAGTACGTCCCACATGAATAAGAGTGTGCACCAATAATATACATGTTTTTTGTGAGCATCAAAATCTAGATGCAAATGAATTAGGGCTCAAAGGTAGCTGAATTTCTGCCTTCACATGGATGAACCGAAAGAAACATCCTGAGAAAGATGAATCAGTCCACCGAGGAAATTGGATTGTTGTTCGTTGTGGTGATCTTTCTGCTCTAGAAAACCACCAACAAGTGGAGAATGTCTTTGTGGAGGTCTGCCTAACATGGTTCACAATGAAATCAAGGGGCAGATGTTGCCGCCGCTCGGAAAGCCACTCGCCGCTCAAAGGTTTTGCCTCAGCAAATGGTAAACTCCCTACAAATGAAAGTAAAAGTCTGAGCCACTAATGGTTGACCACGGGACTGGAAGTTTTCGAAGAATCAACATTTGAGATTTGAGAAAATCCTCTGGCAACAAGCCTTGCCTTCCATCGATCAACTTATCCATCAACTTTGTACTTGATTTGATAAATCATTTTCAAGATATGATATTCTTACCAACTATTAGGTTTGTAATAGTCCATCTCTACTTCTTAATAAGAGACTAATACTCTTTGTCCATTGTTGAATTTCACTGATATGCATCTGCACTAGAAATTGCCTAAGAATAATGAACTAGCTAATCGACAAACAACAAGTGGCTATGGCATTCTCGATAAATTTGTCAAGAGGAACTCTGTGTCGATTTGATTTTTGAGAAATTGGCATATTCAGCTACTATTGTTGAGGCTTTGTCAAGTCGTCTACTTCGGAATCATTGATTAAGGTAGAGTTGAGATTCAAACTTGATGCGATATCAAGTATGGATTTGACATCTATAACTTTTTTCTTTTCCTTGAGATTGAACTGATCTTCAAGAAAGATAACTTCTCTACTTATTATAATCTTCTAAGTCACTGGATTGTATATCCTATAAGCTTTATTATTTGAAGAGTATCCAACAAAGATAGACTTAGAACTAGTAGAATCTAGTTTCTTTCGAAGTTTTGTTGGAATATGTGTGAAAGCAAAACAATCGAAAGTTTGAAGATGTCTTATTGATGGTTTTGAACATGTCCACACCTCTTTGGGTGTTTTGTCTGTTGGAGTTTAATCTTACTCCTACTCACCTAAATTCATCTTTTGAGTACTATTAAGCTATGCAAATATCTACTCTCTATAACAGTCTATAGCATTTACTCACATAGTCGAACATTCTGTATATACATAGACATTTGAAGCAGAGCATGATCGATTCTACATAATCCATTGCAACCGGGATTCTAGCCTACATCTAAGGTAGCAAGCTAGTATGCTACTACGACCAATAATGAAAACATTTTTCAAAAGAAATTGATTCTTTACACTATTCCAATTTGAAACTTTGCAGTTTATTTTTGTGAATCAATGAATTTCATTGCTTACTTTATTCCCAACAATGAAAATGCATCTATAATATATTTAAAATAAATTTTGATGAAATTTGGGACCTTCAATGCTATTATGAAGGGTAATTTCATTGTAAAATCTCACTTGAGAGGAAAAATTGAGTGACTATATGTCATGGACAAAATAAATTGTAGGCAACCTCAATTATACTAAGTAGGAAAAGTCTAACCATCAAATGGCCCCCAACCATTCAATGTTCACATGGCCCTATAAAAATCCTCTATTTAACATGTCATGAGTTTTGCCTTTATTTCATAAGCATAATAATGTGCATGAAATCACATACGTCAAGGCTGTTGCACTAAGGCTTAAGAGCATACTTTGAGTGACCTCCAAGTGAGAGTATTTTAGATGCAATGTTGAGAGTTGGCATACAAGGTCTAAAAGTTCAATCACAGTTTTGACTATTACTAGACTATTATATATGGAGACTTTATAGTTTACATAAAGGGATCCCTCCATATTTGGGAGTTCAAGGAGGTTCACAATTTCAATATAAGTAGGGGTATAAACCAATCTTATAGCCAAAAAGAATTAGAGCACAAGTCAAGTTTTCCATGTGAGAGTTCATTACTTAATTTGGATACTATATGTGACACTTTGCACAGTAGGCTAGAAAAATTCTCCATGCACTTTCATGTGATGCTTGAATCCACACTCTCTTGCTTGATTTCTAGCATGATATCAAAGTTGAGCATTTGGAAATTTGATTATTCAATTATATGGCTTATAATTCAACCATAAAGAGTTTGATACCATGATTCTGAGGATTGGTTCAAGGGTTTTTATATTATGCATTTACATACTTGGATGCTGCAAGTATCCTAATACTAAGGCTAATGAGGCTATTTACACAAAAGCAAACAAAAGACATTTTTTAGGAGACCATGTATTAAAGCATGATGGAGAATAAAAAAATTACTGATGTCAGGACATATGTCCATTCCCAAAGCACCATTAACATATACTAAAACCTCCTAAACACCTCGCACACGTGCGCGTGCGCGTCCACACACGCACACACACACACACACACACACACACACACACACACACACACACACACACACACACACACACACCAACTAAACCCGCACTTATCCACTAACATTCACAAATAAGTTCACCTAGATAAAGCTCGCCGAAGAAAGCTCGCCAAAAAACCACACTTGTCATTCACCACCACCTTGTAAAGCACATGTGCTTGCACTTTAAAGGTGGATGACCCTGTGCTAGCTTTTTCAGTAGTCCATAGAAAGAGCTCCCTCACAACCTTCTGTAAAATAAAATATATGTCTGGACATGTTGACATTATGAAGACCAGAGGGATTGATCAAAGGATGAATCCTTATTTCCTCTTCAAAATAATTATTCAATCATGGTTCTTCAGGTAACACAATGGGCTCACCAATTTGGTTACCCAAGATTCCCTCCAACAATGCCATACAAGAGTCTACTAGCAATTGTGACATCCGGACTTCTTTCACAATCCAGCCTATGAAGGGTTTATCTCCCCTAGGCATTCCCCATGACGAGGTCGACCTCCATGCCTTCCCCCACCTAAACATAAAAAAAGAGTCTAGATATCGAATTTCATTGCAGTGAAGGGATATTGAATCTGCATGCAACAAATTTTTGCTTTGAACCCAAAAATGAGAAACATCTTGAAGATTTTCCAAAGCGTGCTCTTTTCAAAGCCATGGCAGGCAGAAAAAATTTGCCTGTTGTGCTCCTACCCTAGCCCCATCCATTCGGTGGTTTTTGGATAGAATATGGGTAAAAGAAAGAAGCTTATAGGATGCAAAGAAAAGGAAGGACAAGGCAATGGTACAAAAGGAGACTTACCAGTTAAAAAAAGACTGAACTTTTATAGGGATTGACTGGCTTGCAGGATGACGAAGTTTTGGATAGGAGAACTCTCACTAGGAATACGGTGGATCGACAACACGCACAAGGACAAGGCAAAGATCTTTTAACATATACGCTACTGTAATAGGTTGTTTGAGACCATTCTGTTGGAATTTCATGCTCGATCCCAATTCCATTATGTAATGAGTATCCTGAAATCTGTTTATACTTATTCAGAAAAACTACAACAACAAAAATGAATGAAGAAAGAAAAAGGCTCAAATTTCCTTACAAAGTATCAAAAAATTCAAGATCTCACCTGCATTATTGACCTGTATATTTCGCTATACTTAATCTGATACTTAATCTGATACAGCTCTGTTTGTTCTACGTTCAGATTTGTGTCAATTTTTGCAATGCTTTTCTACATTCTGTCTGACTTTCTTATTGCCTAATCTAGTAGTCTGCTCTTCATGAATTATTATTAGTCTAGTTATTCGCGACTAATATTTAGTCTTGTCTTTTGCGACTAATTCGCGACTGATAATCAGTCTAGCTGTTCGCGACAAATTATCATTCGGATGTCTTCATGCTTAATGTTTGGCTACGTAATCAGATCGAACATGATTTGTATCACTAATGTTCTGTTCGAGTCTGATAGGCATAGTGATGCTTAGGGAGAGAGTGAGATAGCCCATTCCGCTGTGCACGAACACTTTCCATTCGTGTTCGTTTCTTTTCGAGCTATTTTCGTTTCTAACACACCCTCTTCCCAACATATGCAAGTTGGGGAGGAGATGTAGATAGTCGTAAATCCACAACTCGATTTACATTTTTCTTCAACAGTGGTCTTATATCATGGAACAGTCGTAAACAAACCTCTATTTCTCTTTCATCTATAGAAGCAGAGTATATTATTGCTTCTCAATCCATTATAGAGGCATTTTGGTTGAGAAATTTACTGGCAGACATCAGTTTGAGCCAGTACACCCCGATAATCATATTATGTGATAATCAGAGTGCAATTGCCTTATCGGCCAACCCTAGATTTCACTCTAGGAGTAAGCACATTGAGATCCGATATCACTATGTTAGGGGCAAGATTCTCAAAAAAAGAGGTGAGCTTAACGTATTGTCGAACGCAGGACATGGTTGGAGATGTGTTCACCAAGCCATTGAGCATTGACACACACAACAAATTTTGTGCACTGCTTAGTCTAAATATCAAATCATTCACGGATCCAAGATTAAGGGGGGCCATTGGATTGATCTCCTCTACTCTTCTAAATCCTATATTAATCTAGTTCCATTCATTGCTGCAAATTTACTTGCATTGTCGCGCAACTCAACTATTGAAGACGAGCAAGAGAAGACGACCGACATATCGGAGTTGGACGAACTATCGGGTAGACCCAACCTGACTGACATATCGGAGAAGCCCGACTTATTGGCCACCTCACACTCACCCTCTGTACTGCGCAACCAACTTGACAATGACAACAACCACGATCTTCTCTCTCTGACAGCGAAACGGCTCTACTCCTTCTCTTGTACACTCATCTGCATAAATGTAAATAGCACACAAATCATGTAATATGAATGCAATTGATCGCTAATCAAGAACACGGATTATCAAATCCGATAAGGCAGACATAGTAGATGCTTTTATGCATCGATTCTCTTCTTTAGACGGACCGTCAGTATTAGCTCATAGCTTTTTACAGATTGTAGTTAGCTTTGTGGGCATGCAATTTCGCCCGCCATTGTCTTGTGCTCACCTGCATCACCGACCTGTATTTTGCTACAATTAATCTGAATAAAGTGCTGTCTAGTTCTACGTTCAGGTTCTGTCAGTATTTGCAATGCTTTCTGCTCTCTCTGTCTGACTATCTGATTGCTTTGTCTGATAGTCTGCTCTTGCTTCTCCTACCACCACGCATCTTGCTATAAATTTCATTTCATTATTGTGCTCGCCCATTGTTACCAATAGTGCACGCACCGAGAGAATTGAACGATCAAGCTTTGTTGTGTGCCAATTTCTTGTGCAATAGGTGGCCGAGTGCTATTTTGGATGGAAGGACACCTTTTGAGATGCTATTCAAGAGGAGGTCGAGTGTCAACTTTCTAAGAACTTTTGGATGCACATGCTATGTCAACATTACTCTTGATGATAGGACCAAGGAGGGTCCATCCCTCACAAAATTTTGACATACCACTTCAATAAGCCATGAAGAATCACATAGAATGTAAATGAGTGCACTTCCCATTTTCAGGCTGTGTGACTGCACTTTCCCTTGGATCTCATGCTGAATTGCCTTCTCGTCACTCCGTTGACATAGGTTCCCTGAGAGATTCATCACTAAGAAAAGGCTTTGTAATGATTGCACCAAAAGACTTGGTAAAATCCGTTGGACTTCGTCGGTTGCCAATTTCTTGACTTCCTCAGTTACCACTGGCTTAATAGATTCTACCAGCTCTATCTTTTGTGATGTTGATGTTGCTTGTCTACTTGAGGGTATCTCTACGTGTTTTGGGACTTTTGTCAGATTGCTTTCTTCCTCACTCGTTTCATAACCTAGTGGCACTAGGATTTTCCTTTTATTGTGCATTCAATCTGTAGGTGGATTGATCAACACAGGTGCATGTCGGTCTACATAAGCCAAATGTCTCCTGGCTATTTGTGAATTTCTCATTGGGCAATCTCGGCATGGACGATTAACTTCGCATTGTGCACAACATGGTTCAAATGTTGATGGATCCCCTCGATGTGGACATTCGGCACGACGATGTTTTTCTCCGCATCCATAGCATCTTATCGAGTGCAATACACCATCGCCTCTAAGTTGATAGGCATACACTGGTAATAGATTCCCCTTAGGATCTTCCACAAAATAGACTGGGAGGCTATTGTGGTCCTTCATTGAGTTCGGCGACATGCAAGATGATATAACCAAAACTTCCACCTTGCCACTATTTGTTGAAGAAACTCGTGATTTAGATGGATCAATCCGACATCCACTCTTTTCGAAAGCTTTTTGTCGGCTTGATTTTGCTTGTGACCTTTGAACCGCTTGAGGGTTCTTGATTGGACATCTTGCACTCAGATGATTTCCAAAGTAGTATGAACATTTGTACTTCTCAAGAAAATTGACTGTGCAAGCATCAGCTTGAGGACAGTCTGAACTTGAAGCGCAAGGTTCTTGGTCTTCCGTTGCACTTGATCCGCTTGATTCTGTTGCACTTAGTTGCCTTGTATAGGGTTCCATTCTTGTTGGATCATCGCTCATTGTTGACTCTTGTTCTTCTGATTCCCCATCTGATGATTCATTAGAGCGATAGGAAATATTCTTCATCCCGGGTGATATTTTCATCATGGCAGCATCCTTATAGAGGTGTGCAAGTGACGCATAGGATGCTAATTCTGCCATACCAAAGCTGATCTTTTTGGGCAGTCCGGCATAGTATTTTGTGCCTAGCTAACTCCTGTGCACCTAGAGGTTCATCTTCATCTTCAATCAAGAACTCATAAAGATCTTGAAACACCAAGAGTGACTCCATCCTAACCTTCCAAATAGCATAATTTGTAGAATTCAATCTCTCACTAGCTTCTAGAAGGTATGCTCCAGCTAATCCCATCTTACTAGTGACTTCTACAAACAAGAAATAGATTTGAATGACTTGAAACTCACAAAGGTCTCACAATTGCAGTGTTTCACTCAAATTTGATTTCTATTCCAACAAATGGACTTATAATCACAGTTCTATCACTCCCTCACAAAGTTGGAATGAAGATAAGATGAAGTGAAAACTACTTTCAAACAAATCTTGCCAAGAAATGAATTTGATTGTCTCTAGAAACTCACTAAGGTCTCTCTCTTGTAGTTTTTCACTCAAATAAGATTTCTAATCCAACAAATGGACTTATAATCTCAGTTCTAGCACTCTCTCACAAAGTTGGAATGAAGGTAAGATGATGTGAAATCTACTTACAATCAAATCTTGTCAATTTTGGCTATTTTTGGACAACATGACTAAATCTCCCTCACACTTTTTGATGTACTTTCAAGACCTGTAAAACAAGTTTAGAGGACCTGATTTCAGCCTAGATTAATTAGACTTCATGACCCTATGTCAAATCTAATCAATGGCTTATCCTAAGATTTCCACCAAAAATTACATCAAAAGCTTACAAATTGAATGTCTTTGGATCAAATGAATACCATGCATTAAATGCAGGTTCAGAGGTGCCCACACATGTGGATAGTACGGATTTGGACCCCTACCAAGTTTGGGATCAAATCTCCTCACCAAAATCAAGATTCTAGCTTGCCCTCTCAATACTAGTTTTTAGCACCAAAACTTGCTAAAAATGGATTTGCATTAGATCAATGGCTTATGCTCTTGTACTTGGATCTGATATCATGTGAAAGTACTGTACTTTAGGACCATAAATGGATCTACAAAATATCCACAAGAGTGATTGGATGCTTGCTTAACAATCTATCAAAAAACTAGACACAAAAAGTTGATCTAGATTGGCAATTTGACAAACAACAAGCATTAACAATCAAAAGCATTGATCAACATTAAATTCGAGACCACATGTGTGTACTACAAGCTTTAGTACGACATTCAACCTGAGAAACAAGTAGAAATTGATTTGGTTTCATTTGGAGCACAAAAACTCAATGTACATAGTGAACTTGAGATTGCCAATGAGGTCCCAAAAAAAAAATTATCTTGTCACTATGGGAGCTTGGAATACATAGCAAATTCGACTTCCTTCTTGAAGTTAGGTGGATTTCCAGCATGTAATAAGGAAGTTAACTCACCCTTCTTGCCCTAAAATGAAACCCTAGCCTAGATCCTAGAGTTATGCTTGATGGGTAGCTAGTTGGTCAAATTTTCACCTTAAACCTAGGTGTAGGTCCTATAAAGTAGGAATCACTACGAAAATGACATGACCAACCCTATGGACTTGACCTAACCTACATTAGGAGTGGGTTGCCACGTGGCATTTTGGCCATACATGTGTGGAACCAAATTATGTACAAAGTTTACACCATTCTTCATGGTTTTTGATCAAGCTAGATTTGCCAATTTTTGGCAATTCTTCACACCGTTTTCTCCTGTCAAATGCCCGCTAATCTTCTTCAATCACTGGCCTTGTCTCTTCACCTGTCACGATCTCCCATAGCTCCTTTTCCATCAAAATGTTCTTCAGTTTGAATTTTCAAACTGCATAGTTGTCGGCTCCTTCCAATTTGCTTGACTCATTGAGGACACTCTCGCTTAGAGTTGCCATTATTGGATAGATGAGTCCAGATCACAAAAAAATGGCTCAGTCTGAACACACAACTTGTCTCCAAATTTTATCACACCACAGAACTGTATATATTTGGTTGTACACCTGATATCGGAACGTCACGCGGATGTACGACTATTGAAGGTTCTCTCTAGCTTGCGTGCGTGGATCCGATATTGGTAGGGACATGCAATATCGGAATGGCATGCAGATGTACGACTTTTCGGAATTATTTCTAGCTCGCGCCCGTGGATTTGATATTGGTATGGACAAGATGAAAAGTAGAGAAAATATAAGAAATTTCAGAGGGAATATTCTAGATTTCCCACTTCGGTCCGGCTGCTACGCCACCTCCTCTTTGCAAAGATTTCAAAGTGTGTGATCTCTCAAAAGGCAAATATCAGTAATGTGAAAAGTATGAAGCCTCATAAACTCTGAATGGCAATACTAGACATTGTCTAGTGTAATCTATAGTTCTCCAAATAGACAAATGAGATATTTCTTGGCAAACGTCTCTCACAAATGGTACTTCTCACAAAAGCTAGGAAGTATTGTAAAAATCTCCCAACTCAACAGATTTTCAATCTGTCTGATACTGCCCTGGCCTTTCTGATGCCTTCGGGACTGTGTCTTCATTCCCCACTGATGATTCTGAGCTCCAAAAGCTGAAAAATACACCAAGGAAGGACTCCTTCTAATCGTTTTTTGTCTCTCCTGTGAAGGACTTTCTCACTTTATCGTGGAGCCTGTGACAAGCTGTATCCACTGATCAAGCATGCATGACTATCACAACTCTGATACCATGTCAATAATCAGATAAGCAACATCAAGCATTCACTATAAGCAATCACCAAAGAAGACGAAGGAAGAACACACACTCTATCACTCAATTGCATACCGAATGTAAAATGTACAAATAAACCCTGAACCCTGATAGAGAGAGAAAACCTACGAGTAAACTAGACTAGCCTACGACTAATTACAGTTGTCAACATTAATGTACATCGTAAACAGTAACAATGAAGTTTATCATTGATTTCTAACAAGTAAATGGTGGATCACTATGGATGGGAACATAACAGAAATGGATTTAAAAGATGATCACAATAAAAGTTACATTATTAAGAGAAGATGGAAGATGGAATAGAGATGAAACAGAAGAGTGATGGATGGATGGTATGAAGGTAGTGGATGTGGAGGAAACTGATTTTTCTTGGTACTAATCGGCTTGATCTGAGGTTCATTCACTTGTTTCAGTCCAGGGATGTTGGATCTTGATGGATGTTGTCACTGCAACCTAGATTTGACAAGATCAGATCAGTTCAGTTGGCTAACAGTGTGCTTTTAGCCTATTTTCGATGGTTTTTTCCAGATATCTCTTTGATCCTAGCTCTGATTGGCTTGAGATTTTCACAGTAGACAAATTTGAGATAGATCTTTCTATTGATCCTATCTGTGAATGTTACTCAGTGCGAGGGTTCTTTGTACTGTTTTGCAGTCAAAAAACCACTTTTCTTGCAATCTACTGGAAACTAACTCTCACCTTCTTAACAGTAGTTGGATCTAGATCAGATCTAACTTGTGTGAATCTTGCAAAAGTTCTTTTCCAGTGGTGCAAGAGTTATTAATGTCTACGAAGGTTCTTTATAGAAAAAAATCACTTTTCCCCTTACAGATCAATCAATGTTGGACACTAACTCTCGCAGACTTCATCACTGATGTAAAACAACATTTTGAAGACAATGGAATGGTCCGCGAAGGTTACTTCTTAGTGGTGCGAGAGTTATTGATGTATGTGAGGGTTCAAAACCACTTTTTGGCTCACAGATCAATCAATTATTCAAACTAACTCTTGCAGGCTCTTTTGTGTCCTTGTCTCAGTGAGATGGAACTTCAGTATTCTCTACGAAGGCTAGTTGCCACAAAAAACCAAAATTTTGATGTCTGCGAAGGTTCAGTCAAAATCTGAGTTTTAGTTGGAAATGAAGCGTAGGAGAGAGAGAGAGAGAGAGAGAGAGAGAGAGAGAGAGAGAGAGAGAGAGAGAGAGAGAGAGAGAGAGAGAGAGAGAGAGAGAGAGAGAGAGAGAGAGAGAGAGAGAGAGAGAGAGAGAGAGAGAGAGAGAGAGAGAGAGAAGAAGAAGAAGAAGAAGAAGAAGAAGAAGAAGAAGAAGAAGAAGAAGAAGAGAGTGTGAGAGAAATGAAGAAAGCTATGCGGCAAGACGAGAGTGTGGCGCTCCCTGGCAACGACGCCACTGTTGTGTCATCTTCATAATATAGGGTCCGAACGCTGGGAGCGTCAACCTCGCCTTCACCTGCATAGCACGAAGAGAGAGGGAGAAGAGAGAAGGGAGAGAAAGAATGCCTAGGCTGAGAATGGCTTTGGGGGCTCGAGCACCTACCCAAAGCTATTTGGTCCCAATGTAGAGAGAGAGAGAGAGCTAGAGAGAGAGAGAGAGAGAGAGAGAGAGAGAAGCCTTGGTTAAAAAAGGTTTGGGAGGCTCGAGCACCTTTCCCAAACTATTCGGACCTAACCTTCTGCCTTGAATTGCCATGTCCTTGACCTCAACCTTGATGCCAATGGCCTCGATTTGGACCATCATTGGATTGTTCTTGAAATTGTTGGAATGATCCACAATTTGAATTTTCACCTCTCAATTGGTGTCGTCCATTACCAAATCTACCACCACGTCCTCAAACTGCAAGAGGTTGATCAAATACCCTATTGCAACATACTCAAATTCTCTTGACGTTGTTCTTCTTGCAAAAGCAATCCACCTAATTCTTCATAGGCTAGAAGATTCTCCTATGTGGCTATACTGGTCACAAACATCTGATGTGACTCACTTAGGCTGTTCAAAGTCAATCACATGATCTCACGATCCTATACTCGCTCTCCAACGACAACTAATTGATTACAGATCTCCTTTACTTTCAATAGGTGATCGCGACAATGGTTGCACTATCATTCATTCATAATGTATGCAGCTTCGTCTTCAAAAATAGCACTCGAGATATGTTTGTGGTTTCAAACAATGCCTCCAAAGTATCACATGTCTCTTTCGGTCCTTCCAAATCCGAAATGTAGGGAATAATTGCGTCTCTGACTAATAAGTTGATGACATTATGTGCTTTCTGTTTTTTTTTTTGTCAAAGGCCTGCTGATCTTCTTCAATTATTGGCCTTGTCTTTTCACTTGTCACGATTTCCCATAGCTCCTTTTCCATCAAAATCTTCTTTAGTTTGAATTTCTAAATTGCATAGTTGTCGGCTCCTTCCAATTTGCTTGACTCATTGAGGACGCTCTCGTTTAGAGTTGCCAATACTGCACTTAGATGAGTCCAGATTGCAAAATGACTGCAAAAAAGAAAAATTCGTTGCAAAATGAACAAATGATGTCTCTAACTCCTTTTCAATCCGAGCTATGGATAGAAAGTTATGCCAATTTGAAGTATTTGGCCTCAAAATGGCTCAAAACTATTCTTAAGCCTGAAAAATGGCAAATGATTACCAAACTGCCATTTTTGAAAATTTCCTCCATTGCGCACAGACCTTCGGTTTCAAATATTTTTATATCATTGCATAGCCCTTTGTACCAACATAGCTCTTGTCTAACCAGATCTCAAAATAGTCTCCCCAGCTAGGTCAAAATATCATTCTGTTTTCTGCTTTCCTGCAAAAACAACCAGTAGACATGGCATTAGAAAGAATGGGCCAGTCCCAAAAACTAGGGGCACCTGTGGGACCCTTCAAATGAAATGGAATTTGAAGTGTATTTTCTTCAGTCGATCTGCACCGTTCATATGCTTCAATGTGACGGTCCAAATTCAGGGACATGCACCTATGACATGTGGCATTGACGCGCGTTCACTGCTGGGCTGCTTGAAAACACTTCGATACACAAAGTTTTTAGAAAGGCGCGTGGACAAGGACCTTTCAGAGGCGTTTCGCGATGGAAGGGCAGCGTTTCAGACGTTTCTGCAACCGTTTCGGAACTTTTTCAGGTGTTTTGCCTCTGGAACCAGGCATTTTGGCCTGGAAGCAAGCACTTCAGACGCTGGAACTGGCATTTCGTGACCTTTTCTTGCGTTCCGGGCCATAGCAGGGACTTTCCTGTGACAGTACACAGACAATAGACATCTAGACCTATGTCTACTTGCCAAAAATTCTTTGTTTTCACTCAAATATTCACCAAAATCAATGATTTTTGATGTAATGAGCTACAAATCCAACTCTTCTTGTAGTAGGCTAAAAACTCAATAAAACCATAGTTTTTCAACTTTTGCTTTTGTTTTAAAAAAAGCTTTGAATGATGAATTAACATGAATTGGTGAAAGCATTAAGGATGTGGAGCTTGTTCAAGTTGTTCTTAATGGCTTATTGTTGATCATGCTAATTTGGTGCAAAGCTTTGCTATTCAAAAGACATTGCCAAGTATGGAGGACTTGCAAGAGATCTTGGTAGCTAAGGAGTTTATACTCGAAGCAAGAGGAGGATCACTTATACGATAGGTATTTGCATAAGATAGCCCTAGTTGTGTCTACCGATAGATCCAAAAATCCCAAGGGGGGTGTTGAAACTTGGGTCCCAAAGAAACTTTAGATGCCAAGTTAACCAAGTGGGCCAATCCCATGGATAGATCAAAATATGAGTAAAGTATCATCATGAGGAAAAACACTTTCAACCAAGTGCAAATGGTCATATTGTCCTATATGGTTTATAACTAGTAATGAGTTTGTCAATCACAATCAAGAGCAATTAATTGTAATTAGCCTACTGCTGAATTGCCCAACGTTGATTCAATAATAAAATTATAGACAATCCTTGGAGCAATGCTATAATTGCAAATAGGTGTACAAAACAACTAATTGCATTGAAGTTAAACCTTGAAGTAATAACAAAATCCAAATGAATCATCTGAATTGTCCAATAGAAGCCAAGGGATCTTGTACCACCATAAATCTCACATTAGATGATATTGTTTATCAAATATTGGTGTTAACTATGTCAATAATGTCCAATAATTGTTGACAATTAATAGTTGACAATGGCTTGCTAACCACTTACTACCCATAGTAAATGAAATTTTCTAGTATACCCCAATAGTATAATGATCTGGCCATAGTGTATTTTATTGACACCACAAGGTAGCATGTAAATAAGTTATTCACTATGGAAATACTGGAAATTATTTACAAAAATAATTAGATCTGATAATCGGTAGCTTCAACAAGAAACAAAAGTATGAATCAGTAATTTTCAAATTGCAAAATTGGTGATAAATTGATCCTTACAACAATATGGAACCTTGTAGACACTAAACAAAACAATCCTGGTGCAAATAGACAGGTACATTAAAGACATGACTAAAGTGTGAGAACACCCAAATTACCCACAATCAAAATCCAGATTTTCATGTTTTTGTACCATTTTCAAGAATTTAAGACACCCAAATTTTAAGCTTTTGATAATCCGGAAACTCCTAAAATGGGTAGTCTCTCACCTGACTAATGCAAAATGGTGTTTGCTAAAAGAGAGAACCTCACCCATATTTACTTTATTCACAAAAAATTGTTTCACTTGATTCAAGCCACATCAGCATAGTTTCAAACATTCTCGAATCAATTTGTATCAGAAATGAAGAATCAGGAGTAAAATTTGAGCCAAACTAACATAATCAATCATCTACACAAGGAACATTGTGATGCATGCTGAAATACAATAGACTACTGATCTAAAAAATCCAGAACCCCAAAGGCCGAACACAAAACAGCACAAGAAAAATGGAACATACAAGAATCGTCTATGCAATCTTCAATCTAACATTAACAATGCAAATCAGGACGATGAACTCTCAATCTTCCAAACAGAAAGTATTATATCATGAAAAAACTTGTTAAATCCACAGATGGTACAGACAGCACACAAAATCAAAGCAGCAAGTTCAAGAGGCTATGCAGTTAACTTTGAGAGTTATCTGTACAAGATATGGAAGGACTCAAGGGTCACTCGAGAAGTTTGCAGGTTGCTCCAAGAAGAGTCAAAAAGCTTGTTGGTAACCAACTTGAACAATTCACAAGTAGGTATATTTAAGAAAAATGACCAGAACAAAGTAGTTCCCTACTCAATGACTGAATCCCGCAATTAGCACCCCAAGTAACTGATCCAAATGGTCACCAGGAACAAAGAAGCAAAAGAAACTTACCAGCTTGAGCAGTTTCCCACCCAGATGACCAGCCCAAACAGTTTCAACCCGAGTAGTGGAGTTTCCCAAGTTGAAGGGCTCAAGTTTTCTACAAAATATAACCGTGCTTCAAAAAGTTCACCAGAATTGGATTAAAATGATGATAACTTAACCAAAACTGATAGAGATTGAATGCCAATCCGATCAAAATCACTAGCATACACTCCCCTACAAAACAGATTTAACACAGCACTGGAATGAAGAAGCAGATTGAACGGATCAAAACAACAATGACATTTTTTATTGTAAACTTGAACAATCTGAATGGAAACAGCGCAAAAAGTGAAAATCCAAGAGACTTGAAAATGGAACAAAAGCATTTAGAGCCTTTCCTTGAATTTCAATCCAGTTTGGATTCTCTACAGATGTGGTGTGAATCTACAGATGATAATATCAAAATTTGTCACGTGCCAATGATTATTGATATACATAAACAGCGACAATTTAGCATCAAATGGGAAGGAAATTGAATGGCATTCATGAAAACCTGCATGTTGTTCAATAGCATCCATAAGCATCAGGTTATCAATTCAAGAAACTATGAAACTACAATAAATGCATCGAATAAAATAATTGTCATTTGAAAATCAAGCCTTGAATTAGTTATTTGACAACCCTCTCATGGAATCAATGGCATATGAACCATTAGAATCGTGAAAACTCTCTTGGAGAAGCTTCAAACACTGGAAGCTCAAAACCTACAAATAAAAAATAGCCTCCAGATTTAGCCCGACCTAGGCTACTTATAGCCAGGTCCAAAAGTTCCAAACTTGACTACAAGCTCCTACTTAACTGTGTCCTTTTTCATTTTGAAAAAGGCCGTCATTACGATGTACAATGGAGGCCTTGAGGCTCCTTAATGGTTATTTATCTAGCAACCACTACTAAATTAGTAGAATAACTACTCATCTCAGAAACATGGCATTTTTCCTAAGCCCCTCGTAATTAAGGGACGCATCAGTTGCAACTTGGTTTCCCGAGGTGCAACTTCTTTCTCATGCTGCACATTTAAGCCAACCTTTTCTGAAGCAAAAACATAGTAGATTTTAACTTTGCAAAAATCAATCATATAGAAACATGAGATTTGAGAGAGCGCGACGGCAGAACATTATGCTTCTTTGACAAAGTATCTTCTCCAAGTGAAGCTTGCATTATTGATCAACAGCAACAGAGGTTAATGCAGCAACACATTGCAGAGAGTGATTTCCATTCTTTCATCCCCTTTATCATGTCTACCTGCAACCATTATCTGAGTAAGTCCTGCAATGGACAGGTGAAAGAAGCTCCAGTTCATAAGGATCCACTGTAATCACCTTCAGCACTATAGATAGTGATAGTAACAACTATGCAATTTTTTCTTCTACAGTTCTAGCAAATAACTGAAAGTATAGACTGATTGAAATAGAAAAACTACGAGCAAAACTGCAACGCATCCAAACGGGGTGCAAACGGGTATTAAAAACTAAGCATTTTAGTACAAGAACCTTATATGAGATGTAATCCGACTTGCTGGATTTTCACCGTAGTGTTAAATAATAAGGTTCTAAATTGTAGAGCGTATTACCTACATAACCGATCTCCAGAGTTTTCAAAATAAAAAGAAGATTGTCAACAGATCCTTACATAGCAAGACTATGTTATTCAAATGCAACCAGATCTACATAACGCTTATAAACTTGCACCAAAATATTTGAGCTGAGCTTCTTGTGGGTTCAAAAGTTGTTAATAGTATATACAAAAAAAGGTCCAGGGTGCAGAATCACAAGCCGCTAAGGACTTTTATCAAAATTGAACACATAATTTCAATATCCGTTCACGATTCCGATTTAACAGATATGGTGAGTTTGTAAGCTTATGAACTCCATCTCACCAGTCAAAAACTTCTACCACTACCAATTTCTGCTTCAGTACAAGCACGTCAGTTAAATGGTATGGCAAGCTCTCATTTGCTAGTTAGAATGAACATTGATAAACTAGATCAACCGTCCTCACAAATCAATAAAGCCTGTTTTTCTCAAAACTGCATTCCGAACACGACTTAAATCTCTTCCCTTCAACGTACGCCCAGCACCTTCAAACACAGAAAATGTAGTCATCTGACTTTTGGCATACTCCCGAGCGAGAAGCTCATGTGGCGGAAGTCTTTCATCATCTTCATCGTCGTCTTCCACAACCGGCTGACTCACAGCATTGCCCATCTTTTTCTTGTCACAACCTAGGATCTTGGACCAATCTGGAACATCCACCGGCGCAGACTGATACCTCCTTTGCCTGGTCGTGTCCAGAGATTGAGCTAACTGAGGTATCATCCGTGAGGCAGTGGGCCTTGCGCCTTCACGAACACCACCTTGTGCCGACGAGATGCCAAATCCACGATCAAGCTGGGATAGCACAGAAAGACCACGAGCTAAGCCTCCATCACCGAAAGGATCTTTATCTCTGGCGAGCCAACGCCTGCGACCACTCACCACCCGCGGCTGCTCGACCCCATCTGCCCCATCTTTCACATACCCATACCCATCTCTTCTGTGATCATCCTCGTTATCCGCCCATCCCCTAATCTCTTCCGCCCAAACATCCTCTTCCCGGAGCTCTTCGATCTCATCCGCTTCCAAAGATGGCAGCACATTGCCAGCAGATGATCCAGACACCCCCAGTATCTTCTCACGCCGCTGTGACGCATCCGATCCCAGCTTGAGATCAAGCATCACAGAGCTCAGCCCACTAACGCTGCTCATACGAGACATCATTTCTCTTGCGCTACACTTGAACAATCCACAAACCACCACAAACCCACTTCACTGCTGCTCCTATCCGCTCAATCCCAAAGGCTGCTTCAGACTAAACACCAAAACCAAGCCAAGAACAGGAAAGACAAAGCAGCAACGAAACCCTTTCGTGGATCGCTAGAGCTGGGGACTCTTTGGCTAGCTTCTCATCCCTCCCTCTGGCAGTACTGTGATCTATAGTGCAGTAGCTTGTTGCTGAGCTCTCAGAGAAAGCGCGGTGATGCATATATGGAGGAAAGGGAGGAGGCAAAGAAGGAAGGAGAAAGAAGAGGCGAAAGCATCGCCATAGCCATCGCCTCTTAAAGAGCTCCTGTGTTCAAGAATCTGCTTCCGACGCAGAAATAGAAAAAGGAACTTTGCCCCAAATACTCTACCTGGAGGGGGGGGCGGGGGGGGGGTGGGGCAAGGCCATAATTGTCCCCATTTATTTCACCCCTACTCACTTGGATGCTAGCCACGTGTCATAGTCTGCCACATGTAGCCACCTCAAAGAGCAATCTCAACCACGTGGCAAGATTTGATTGCTTCTCAAAATATCCGATGGTGGAGAGCTCAAAACCATAGATAAGGGGGATGGGGGCTGGGGGTTGTTTAATCCATGCAATTCTTATCACAAGAGGGGGGTAGTAAGGCACCTACCCTCTACATAGCCCTTTTTGGAAAGGCTTCAAACTTGAATGACTTTTATCATCTTTTAGTTTTGAAGTTTTATGTGACCCTGGAATGGATTTTCAAGTTACCTTTGCTCCTAAGAATTCTTTCACAACAAACATCCCCCCTCCCATCTTTTACAGTAGGATTTCCCAAGTGAGAAGCTCAATGAAAAGTTCACTTAATTATTATTCTTCACCCCTAATGGCGTCACCATCTTTTATGGTGAGATGATGCCAGTGAAAAGCTCTAGAAAAAAAGTAAGAGGGAGAAAACAAAAGTGACTCCCAGTCTTCACAACTATGAAAAATGTAAATGCAAACTTGTGGATAGAAAAATCTAAAAGGTTGACACTATAATGAAGCCTTAGAAAAGTGCATAGGAAATATAAATTCAGGAACTTTAAGGTATTATATGTCACAACATGGAAAAAAAGAAAAATCCGTTACAAGAGGCTATTTGAGAATAGAGATTAGCTCTTGTGTAGGTTATTTGAGAAAGATTAGCTCTTATGTGTTGGTAAAGTGTTGAGGTGTGCCTTTAATTTATAGAATGCATTAATTTGTGAAAAATATTAAGGTCATAGAAATATTGAAGGGCTCCCATATAATTGTTTACAAGTTTAAGATTCATAAACATGGTATTTTCACTTGGAGTCATACATGGTATGGTATGCAGTTGGAGAGAGAGAATGGGTGGCTCCCACACTTCGAGAAAAAGATAAGAGAAAGAAACAAGTCATATGTAATCCGTATGTTTTGAGAGAGATAAAGAGTGGAGTGGGTCATAGATGGATGTGAGAGAGAGAGAGAGAATTTGGGTGTTCCATACACTTAGAAGAAAAAAACAACTCATGTGCGGTCCATGCTTTTTGAGAGAGAGAGAGAGAGAGAGAGAGAGTGTGTGTGTGTGTGTGTGATAAGTGACTCTCTATCTCTCACATAGAAGGAGATTGAGTGAATAAGTGCTTACTTTTTTTAATTTTATAGTGTGTAGCGCAATGCGAAAAAAGAGGGAGGGGGGGGGAGTGCCACGCGTCTCTCTCTCTCTCAAGCTTCAAATACAGTTTTCAAGCTTCAACGTATGTATGTGCAACCACGCAGTTGAACAAAGTTATAAGTAGTGAGTGTCACGTGGTGTTGGAGGGTTGCGAGAATTTTCCTTACAAGACTTGTATTGCTTAAAGTTAAGAAAAACTCTAAGAGTCCTATATGATTTATGAAGCTCTTGAGATACCTTTATTTTTTTCTTGATAATTGATACTTTTGAAAACTTCGAGGCTCTAGATAAGGCTTTGGCCTCGGGTTTGCCATAACTTGTCACCATCTGCTATCAACATAGTATTAAAACTTCTAGGTTGCTTAAAACTTGTCAAACATTTATTTAAGACAATAATTTTTAACCCGATGAATTGTTAAATACATTATCATTGTTAAATTGTGATTTATAAGGAAAAGGATAAGTGCTCACTTCTTAGCATTATAAATTATTGGCTCATGAAGGAGCTTTAGATGTCACAAATCTCTTTGTCAATGAAGTCTTGTGTCTTGAGCCATGTGACGTGCACCCACTTCTTTTGTTGTTATCTTGAGTGTCTTGATGTTAGCCTATATTATAATAATAGGTTGTCTTGTGATGAACATTCACAATCGCCAACCAATATTATGTCTTTTTACGAATTGTCCTAGGCTTGGAATTGTCCAACAAGTTGAACCATGAGCTCCATTGCTGTAGATTCTTCATCAACCAAATTTAGGCCATGGCCCATTATGTTGCCATTGTTTTAACACTACTAGGATCATTGATGGAAACCCCTTCAAAATATGCATGAATCTATGCACAAATGTTACAAAATACATTTGCTTCAATCACAGTCATCTTTTAAGAATATTGCTCATGAGGATTTTGTGCTATCATCACTCACCATGTCGTTGAATCACTTGTCACCATTATTCACTATGACGACTCATTGGATCACTTACAATGATCATTTGGGCTAATTAATCATAGTAGTCATTGACCATCATCACTATCCATAACCACCTGCAATCACTCACAAGGATCATTCATGCATGATCCTCAGCCACTTATCATTCATGCATGATACTCGCCCACTTATTTGTGGAGACCAATGAATGCATGCTTAGCCTAGCTAAGTTTTACTAAAGAAGTACTATATGACCAATCCATTGAGAATCCAATTTAAATTGACCACACCATTATGCTTTGGGCATTTAATCCTCTATTGGGGTATCACTATAAATGTTCTAGGGTTTTTCCCCATACTCCCATTGAAGCCTAGCAACAATTGCTAATATATCCATGCTTTATCATGTCATACGTAGTCAACCAACTTTCCACCAATTACCTAGCCACTATTAGGTTTAGTCAACTCTCTATCTTTTTAGTTTCTATTATTTTTGTCATATTAATATTATGATTTTTCTAGTCAATGCTACAAAACAAAGCTTTGCCCTATCTCTTGTTGGAACAATTTTATCTTGCTCAAATATAAAACTACAATTAACAATAATAGGAAATGTCAGAGTAAAATGGTTCGACAAACCCCAAGGCTGATATTTCCATGATTGAGTTCTTCATGCCACATGAGATTGGAGTCTTGATTCTCCACCCAACTGTATAATTCATCAAGAATTATGTCATGGCATGATTAGCTCATGGCCTTTAGTCACTAAACTTAGGTTAGAGGACTCAAGTTGGCTCAAAGTAATGAGATTTAGGGTACTATGGCTAAACTTAGAGATAGCTTTAGAGTATGCATGGGGAATAATGATTGTAGTTAGAATTGTTGGGTTTGTATAGCGGAATGATTGTGTTTATATATACTATTTATCAACTCTGATACCACCCTCGCTGAATGCGATATTCAGTCAAGGGAAAAACTCAACATCAAATTATGATAGGAATGTTACCAATCTATTAATTCAGACTATTACTTAAATCGACCAAAGGAATATCTTCGTAGGTGTCGAAGACAACCATGAAGGGAGCGAAACAGTTAGGCGTCCAAAGAGAAGGCTAAGGTGGATGATTGCCCCTCAATGAGCAAAATTCAACTAACTGTTCCACAAAAAAACATACTGTTGGAAATTAAGCCCACAGTTATCTCTTTGGTGAATGACTAATTTCTATTTCATGATTCTTCCTGCATGTTTATTGATCATTGATCTAGGGTCAGGTGAAACCAACTTTGGTTCTATGTCTACTCATCTGATACCTGCAGGAATCACAAACTTAGATATTTGAAGAATGTCCACAACGGGCTTTCGACTGATCTCCAGCAATGGGTAACTAATCCCATTATAATTTTAAGTTCAAATATAAAGTTTAAGAACTTGAAGTCATTGAAGGAAGACTTAGCCATCTTCAAGGACTTCCACAAAACTTGCATTTAGAACAAGTTTGCAGATTTACATTGTTTTTGAGACAGTCTGTAGAAATGAACTATGTTCGAGACAGCTTCGTGAAAGGTTCACGACAGTTTAAGAGTTCAAATATTTTTAACACCTTCAATTTTGTTCACGAAAAGTTCGCGAAGAGAAAGAAAATTTCTGAAGGTCATCTACTTTTCATGTTGAACTGTTTTAAAGACACCTTTGCCTTTTTAAGGGCACCTTCATCTTTTTTGCAAAATCCCAAAGAGAGAGAAAAATGCCGAAGGTCATCTACTTTGAACGAGGATCGTTCCCAACCACTTCCCAAATTTGCAAAGTGAGAGAAAGCCACTTACCTTATAAAGCAAAGTGAAAGAATTTGCAACGCCCTCGTCCATGTCAACATTCCCTATGGGTTGACAGTATATTCTATGTACAGTTGTCACAGAAAACATATATTTCCAAGTACAAGCGACTTACCTAATTAGGTGACAATCATTTTTTGTAGTCAATACATGGATGAAGTCTATAAATAGATCATCCAAGCACAAATTGTTGGTTGCTCCATCCATGAGATGCATTATTTGAGCCCCCCAATTACGTTGTCAATCTTGGTTGTAATTGCTATTTGTATTGTGCTTCTGTGTAATATAACAACAGCACGTTTTTATCTATGTACAACATAGATGAATGCATGTTGTGATTGAATGCACTTTCATTGTTGTTTGATCGTGCTTGTATACTCACCATGATCAAAACAGAGACGTCTATGACTCCTCAGTTTTTGATCAGACGATGGTTGTCTTTGATGCGTGAGAAACTCGCGATATCATACCGCTCTTCCATTTATTTCAGAACTATACTTCACGTTGAATCTGATTTCAATAGTACCACACACAAACCATCTCCAATCTCTTCGGTGGACTATACTCTTGTTTTTAGAGTATGAATTAATTTTTAAGATCATGTTGGGCAATCCAAACGCATAAAGCTATGATTATCTTTAGCATAAGCTGTCTATTAGACTGTTTTTGCACCTAGCAACCGATTAGAACAGGAGAGCTATTTCGCAATATTCATGCTCTCTTCTCCATTCTTGTTCTTCCTATCTCCCTTGTCCCATCAGATCGGTATCAGAGCTTAGTACAAATAAACCGAGAGATTAAGTTTGTCCTATTTGTATACTATTATCATGTCTCATATAGGTAACTCTTCATCTTCATCACTCAGTAAAGCTAGAGTCATTGACAAGTTCAATGGTTCTAACTTCTACATTTGGAAGCTGAAATTTAGAATGATGTTGATAGATAGACATCTTTTTGATGTAGTAGAAGGTGCAGACCTGAAACTAGAAGAATCAAGCAAAGGCTTGGAAGATCAAAGATCAGAAGGCCTTAGCATGTATCACACTCAATCTGGCCGACTCCCAAATATCTCACGTTACCACGTGCAAAACCGCTAAGGAAGCACTGGACTTGTTATCAAGTCTCTATGAGACTCACGATGTAACCACGAGATTACATCCTAGAAGGAAGCTCTTTACTCTTAGGATGTTTGATTCTACTGCCATCACTTCTCACATCAACAGCTTCAAGTCCTTGTTAGATCAGTTATCAGTTGTAGGATGTTCTATTCAAGATGATGATGCCATCATGACCTTGCTTTCTTCTCTTCCAAAGTCCTATGAGCACTTTGTGGTGATGATCTCCACACAGTCAGACCTCACCCTTCAAAAGGTGATTGGTCATCTTCTTCAAGAAGAAATATGGAGAAAGACTAGCAGCCTGTCCATCAAAGACAAATCCATGGCTCTATACACCAAGAAGAAAGATCATTCCAAGGGCAAGAATCAGGTGCAACAGCAATAGCAGAAGCCTCACACTCAAGGTAAGCATGGTGGATTGTGCAAAAAGCTTTTCTATAGATATTGCAAAAGAGCTAATCACGACATCAAGGAATGTTGCATCAAGATCTACAATGAGGCAAAGAAGCAGCAACAACAACAGCATCCAGACTCCTCCAACACGACCGAATTAAAAGAGCAAGACGCACACTTGTTAATGGCTTACATCATCAACAAAGACTGTGATAGCTGGTACCTGGACAGCGGCGCTACCCAACACATGACCTCTCACAAGGAATGGTTTACGGAGTACACAGCTTACAGTAGAGACCAATTTATCTACCTCGGAGATTCTAGCACCATACACGTGGAAGGTGTTGGATTATTCTCCTTCTTACCAATCGTCTAATCAGTTTTAATCTTCATCCATTGTTTATCCAGTTCTGCGAATTTTCTAGTGTGTTTACAAGTCTACGGAATTACAAGTGTTTTTACACAGTCTGCAAAATTACATGGAGTTTATGACACTGTCGCATTTTTCGCCTGACAGAAATCTCATGTAAAATCACAGTGTCACATTTTTCGCTTTTTCCAAAGAGCCTCAAATGTTAAAAAAATGACTATGGCAAAGTGTGGGACAACCCTAAATGAGATTTAAGGGCACCTTCGTCTTTTTTACTTTTTTGTGAAAAATCCGACAATGTCGTCTGTGGTTGTTTTAGTTCAATTCTGCAGAGCTACAGTTTTGGTTCATTTATGCAAACAGAACGTTTACGGCCAATTTCACTGCCTATCAACAATCAATGACAAGGATCGGATGGATGACAGCGGATCACTAGCCAATTGGAGATCGCAATTGACGACCTAATTTCTTAGTATAAATAGCTATTCATATTCATACAGATTAATTCATTGAAAATCAGAATCATCAGAAGCGTTTGAATAGTTAGCTCTCTCTCTCGAGCTTGTGAGCTTGAACATCCTGAGCATTCTAGCTCACTTCTTAGAGTTGTTTTAGATATTACTATTGCGCTACTGCTCATCAGCATTGCGCATTAATTCAGACTTTCATTTTTAGTCGCTCAAAAATAGCATAGAGTACACGGCTTCAATCCAAAACTTATTGTACTCATTTACATCTGTTTCGTTTTGAATCAATTCTATTATTTATTGTGTTCAATTTCATCTCAGAATGTATGTCATAGGACAAATAAATGTATTTTCATTGGCTATCCTGATGAACATAAAGCTTATAAAGTTTATGATCCATCCACCAATGTAGTATTTGTCTCTAGGGATGTAATATTTCAAGAACATACATACTATGATTTCAAACAACCATCGATAAATGATGCTATGTCATTCCATAATATTTTACGTAGCATGGATTCTTTCAACATTGATGTTCCTTCTACAGAACCTGCAGCTATTGCTACAGAAGCCGAGCAGACAACAGTACCTGTCATCAGACCAGACCAAGCTAGCTCAAACAGATCTGGAGAAATTCAAGAAAAAGCATCATCACATTCTGGTCAACCAAACGTCCACATATCCTCACGAACCCTGACAGTTCCTGAGAGGTATGGACCTCATCATTCTGGACTTCATCAGAAGAACCAGAAAGCCTAGCCAAAGCAAATAACTCCAAAGATGATGTGAAGTGGCAAGAAGCTATGGAAAGCGAGTACAACTCACTTTTAACAAATCAGACCTAGACATTGGTCGACTTCCCTACTCACAAAAGAGTTATCGACAATAAGTGGATCTTCAAGAAGAAGATCAACTCTGATGGTTCCATTTCCAAATAAAAAGCACGGCTGGCGGCTAAAGGATTCACTCAAGTCCAAGGAGTGGATTATCAAAAACTTTTCAGTCCGATCATCAAGATGCAGTTGTGTTAGCAGCCGCGGAAGACCTCGATATGCACCAAATGGATATCAAGACAACATTTCTCAATGACAATGTCGAGGAGGAGTTGTACACATAGGCCAAGAGCACAAAGTGTGCAAAGCAATCTACGGTCTGAAACAGGCCGCAAGAGCATGGTTCAATAGAATCAACTCTGATCTCATTCAATTGGGATTTGCAAAAAATTCAGCTGACTGTAATGTTTATTCAAAGCATATAGGCACCAATTCAGTTCACATAGCTCTTTACGCAGATGATGCATTTATTTTGTCTAACGACACTTCTCTACTACACACTACTAAGAGTGATCTGTTAAAGGAATTTGACATGACTGATTTAGGAGTTGTCCATTCTTTGGTAGGAATTCACATTACTGGAAATAGACTTCAGAAGAAGATCTATCTTAGCCAGCAGGCATTTTAGAAAAGTTTCATATGTCTCATTGCAAACCAATTGATACCCCAATGGATCCAAGTATAGTATTGACTAAACCTTCTTGTGCTGAGACTGATAGTGAAGTACTCGACTTAGTGAAATACCCTTATCATTCACTAATCGGATCTCTAATGTATGCAATGTTGTGTACCAGACCAGATTTAGCATACACTGTCAGCACGTTAAGTCAATTCATGTCCCCAGGATCTCTCATTGGAAAGCATTGCAGAGAGTGATGAGATATATACATTTGATGAGATGGATCAAGGTGAAC
This sequence comes from Diphasiastrum complanatum, assembly GCA_029204225.1. Taxonomy (NCBI): domain Eukaryota; kingdom Viridiplantae; phylum Streptophyta; class Lycopodiopsida; order Lycopodiales; family Lycopodiaceae; genus Diphasiastrum; species Diphasiastrum complanatum. Next base: position 69,639,664 of record CM055095.1, on the reverse strand, counting down.
AAATTGAAGTAATCACAAAATCTTTTGATGATGGAGCGAAAGCACAGGTCAAGGAGGAAGTAGATTTTGATGCAAAAAATCCAATAGACAAAGTCAAGCTTGATGTTGAAATTTCTAAGAGAGTATGCTGATAGATATAGATATCTTCTTGTATGTATCCATTGCGGAATGCTATTTGGATGTCCATTTGGTAAATGTCCAGATCTTCTGCAGTTGTAATAGCCAATAATGTTTGACTAGATTGATGCTTTATGACTGGACTAAAAGTCTTAGTGTATTTATTCCGTATGTTTGTTCATGTCCTTTCACCAGTAGTCGAGCTTTCCATTTAAGCTTCAACTTGAAGATCCACTTAGCGTCAATGACCTTCGCATTTGTAGGAGAGTTGAAAAGACTCTAGGTCTTGTTCTTCATTGATGAATTGTACTCAGTATCCATGCCCGCTATTTAATACCCGAGTTAGAGAAGACTTTTGCAACTATGGTAGGTTCATCTTGAATCATGAATGCTTGAGGGATGTATCAATCAGACTCTTGTTTGATTTGAGCAAATCTTTGAACTATTGGTGGTTGCTAAGTAGGTAGCTCTCCTTGTTGCACGACTGGGATATCTTCGATAGGTGTAGTAACATTGTAGGTTGAGGCCTGTCAATGGTAAATGGAGTTGTTGGAACAAAATCCTACATTGGATGCTTCTGCTTAAAGTCATATACTTGTGAGTTTTCCAAAGTTATTAACTCAATGAATTTAGATATACATTCATAAACAAAATTGAAGATGTATTCCCCAAAGGATTACCTCATGGTTTACCAGCCTTTAGGCTAGTGGACCACAAGATAGAGTTATTTCCAAGTAGTCAGCCTATTTCTAGACAACCATATAGATTTTCTCAAAAAGAGGAGATAGACATTACTAAGCAAATGAAAAATTATTTAAAGATGAGACATATCTAGCCCAATAAGTTACCATGATGGGGTAGTTTTGTTCTTTTGAAGGAAAAAAAAGATGAAGGCTTCTAGATGTGTTTTGACTAAAAGGGATAAAATAAGATATTTGCTATAAATAGATATATGTTGCCCATGATGGAGAATCTTTTGGATTGCTTGGAGAAAGATAAATAATTCACTGAGATTGATCTTAGAACTGGGTGTTATTAGATTAAAATTCAGTCAAGTGACGTGCAAAAAGCTAGTTTTTTTATCAAGATTCAAACAATATAAATGCATATATGGCATTCTAGTAGACGATGAATACTTTACCTTGTCCATGGATGAAAAACTTTGTGGTAATATTCTGAGATGATATACTCATTCACAGTAAAATCGTTTACAAACATTTGGATCATATCAAGAATGTCTTGCAAATTCTCATACAAGAGAAACTTTGTGCTAAGGAATCTAAGCATGACTTCTTTAAGTATGACCTTATTTATCTCCCTTTTGGACTAAAAATAGACAAGGACAATATGAAGCCAATAGTTGAGTGGTCAATATCGAAAATAGTAAAACATGATAAATCTTTTCTAGAATTTGTTGTATTTTTCTATAGATTTATTTAAGATTATGCCAAAGATGCAACACCTCTCAATAATTTGGCAAAAGGTAGAGTTAACAAAAGAAAAAATGGATCAACCTAATCCACCTACTGTACGAAACAAGAAACTGAATCAATGTTTTGAGAAACTCAAAAGTATGATAAGTTTCACTCCCATGTTATAGATTACATGATGAAAATTTACCTTATGTTGTGAGAACCAATACTATGACGGGAGTTGTTATACTACAAAATGATAGCTTGATAGAGACCAAGCATTAGGGGAGATTTGAGCTCCAAAAAGACCCTTTAAGAATTCGTGCAATATGTCTTTTATATTATAAAAATATTATAGCACTAATACTTTTGACTTGCCATAACTTTTTAATCATAGCTCAAAACTATGTCATGTAACATATCATTGGAAAGCCCCTGTTGAGCGCTTTCCAATACACCAAACTCGGCTAAATTCGGACTTACCACTAAAAAGTTATGCCATTTTTAGTGTGGAATCAAAATGTGAGCTCAAAAAGTTACGTTACGTAGATTTCAAATTTGAGTGTTTTGATTGGTCCATGTGTAAGAAAAATTTGAGAAAAAATATAAAAAGAATCTTTAAAAAGGGTCTTTTTTGGATTTAGAACTCCTCTAATGAAATTTGCTAGACCTCAATTGTTATAAACACATAGTATTAAACACATCATTTACAAGAACTGGTTAGATGATAACTCTATACTTTGCTACTTTGTACATTTAGACACAGAGTAAGATAGATAGTAGAGGTGATCGAATTAGAACTAATCAAATCATCAGATATTGAAATAAGAGTGAGAGAATTCTAGGACAATAGAGAGATTAACTTATTTGTCAGTTGCTTCGATCAATTGAAGTAGCATATTAGGATCATAGTGCTTAGTGCACAACTAATGTGAACCTTATAGATCACAAGACTCCCTTCGTGATCTGATTGTTGTATTACAATAGCCACAATTTACAAGTTCTCTATTATCTATGTGCATTGTTCATGTTCAAATGTCTTGTTTCTTTATCTCTCTTTGTTTATTCGACATCTTCTTTTATATCAATGCAGAGTATTTGTCGAAGAATGCATGCCTAACTATTTACACTCATCATGGTTGTCTACGATGTCTACCATGATATTTAGCTAAGTTAAACGAATGATCTAACAATCAGTAACTGTTTGAATATCGAAAGAACCGATTCTTATAATATCATCTTTTCCTCATTGGACAGAATTTCTGCTGTGTCATCAAACACTATCTCCAACATCATCAATGTATGCTCTCTCTGCCTGCTCATGTTGAATGGCTACCTACAGGTCTTGCTAGAGCTGAGTGAGTTTCGCTCGCAGTTTGGTGTTGTTAGTAGCCAATTCCACTACTCGACAGTCCAATGAGGCCTTGGCTGCTACCATGTCCTGGACAAAGGTACCCAAGATTTGGTATGGCGACGTGACATTCGTAGGCCCGGCCGGTATGGTGCTGCTTGATGGGCTGATTGAGATGTTGTCCGTACAATTTGGACATCGTCATTGTCGTCTTCAATGAGTTTCTCTTGCTCAAATCGACCAGGTCCTCCGGTGCAGTGGGATCAGCATAGGGAGGAGATGGGATGTACTGTGTTTGCCCGAATGCGTCATCATCCAACTGTTTGTCAGACTCAGCAATCTGATGAGATGTATCGAATGGTGGAATGCTGGGGGTGGCAAAAGTGTGGAGAGGCGGTGGAATGGGTTGTTCGAAGGCTCCTACAAGAGGAATTGTGAGAAATTGTTGGGGGTATTCCCGAGTAAATAAATAAAGTAGTCGAAAATAGTGGAAATACATTGCAAGGGTCATGGCTTCTGGCGTGTATAAGCCCATGGCCCAATGAGCACTTGTAAATAAATTAATATTGAATAAACATGACTTTGGGCCATGTAATTAAAATAATATTAGAAGGCCAAAGTTTAAGCTTAACTTAAGTTTCTAAGTTTTGTAATTAGTCAAAAGTCAAATGTAGGTGGGGTGTGCTTCCTTGTGCACCATATATTAGTTTGTGTTTCTTTTGAAGGCTATGGATTTCAATCCCACCTTCTTGCAAGTAGCCAATACAAAGCAAGGGGCAAGGGCCACCCCAAAGATAAAAAGGCACCTATTGTACACCATTTTACATGCTTATTTGAGAGGATGAGACTCTACTATTTTTGAGAGCTCAAGCATCCTTGTGTGCTATTCTTGCATGCTATTGCTTTTCATTGTGCTTTTGAAATTCCATCTCAGTGAGACAAGGACACAGTAAATTCTGCAAGAGTCAGTTTGATATTTAGACCCCTATGTGAAGGTTCTCCAGGTCAAAAAGGCAAAGAATGAAGGTTGAACCCTCATTGACAACAAAATTTTCAGTTCTAGTAGAAAGTGACCTTCATAGAAAATTCTGCAGTTTCATCTCATTGAGACAAGGACACAAGAGAGCCTACGAGAGTTAGTTTGATTGCAGTGAGTTGAAAAGTGGATTTGAGTGCCTAGAAATCACTAAAATCATCAGATCCAAAAAATCCTAACCTTCACAGACCATCCCATTGTCTTCAAAATGTCCTTTTCCATCATCGATGAAGTCTATGAGAGTTAGTTTGAAGTATTGATTGATTTGTAAAAAAAAAAAAAGCCTTTGAACCCTCACAGACATCAATAACTATTGATCTGTAAGAATTAACCCTCCCCACTTTGAATAGAGCCAGCTCCTGATAAGCTTGTGAGAGTTAATTCTCAATAGATCTGGAGAAATCAGAGTTTTGACTAAAATACAGTGAAAGAGCTCTCGCACAGGCAACCCTTGCACGAGTAACCTTCGCAAATAGGATCAATAGTAAGATCTGCACCAGATCCAGCTACTATGAAAATCTTAGGCCAGTCAAAGCAAAGAGTAAAAAGTTATCAAGGAAAAACCACCGTAAAGGGGCTAAAACAAAAATAATCAAATACGTAAGGATCCAGACTGAATTCCACAAATCCATCAAGATCTAGCTACCCTGGAGCTCCCTGCCGAATGAATCTAAAATCTTGATGATCAATAATAGCCAAAACATGAAATTAAACACCAAACCATCCCAGAGTTGCAGCAACGCAAATTGAACCAGAAGCTGGACCAGCAACAATGGAACCAATGGATCAACTTGTATATGTCACACCCTTGCAAGCAGTTCGGAAGGCACCACGCCTTGAAATGCCAAAATATGATGAATCAACAGATCTTATCATATTCCTCCATATCTACAAACAAGCATGCAAAGTCTATAGAGAATGCACTCTGGAGAAAAAATTCATGTTGTTTCCCATGTCATTAGTTACTGCAGCCCAAGACTGGTTCTTCAAATTATCAACTAAAGAAAAGTCTATTTGGGAAGGGGTTAAAGTGGCTCTCATCACGCGTTTTAAACCAAGGGAGTTCCAGGAAGATCCTTTTCTCTTGCTGAGCAAAGTCAAGATGGAAAAGAGAGAAAGGATTCGGGACTACATTGAACGGGTCAAATATCTTAGATCCGAATGCAACACAACACTGACTCCCAATCATGCGATAATTATGTGGTTCCTTGCGGGGTTACCATGAAGCATCGGACTAGGGGTTGGTTCCATCAAAAAGCCCTAAAAGGGGAAGGCCCACAATGCCCTTACGGTAGGGACCGAGGATAGCCGCTTTCAAACCTGGTGGCTCGCTCAATCGCTCCGTGCTCTTCCAGCCAATGAAAGTTTTCCAGGCTTCCAAAAGTATGGTAGAAAGAGGGTAGGTTTTGCTTCAGTCAACTTGGTCTTGGCCCAATACTACGGTCATCCTCTCACACTACTATCAAGACTGATTCTCCTAGAATAGTACTAAAACTATGACATCTCGCGTCCTTGCAAGATCCACTATTGGTAGGATGCAAGGGCTCTGGCGCTCTAAGGATTTCATCCAACCGCTCTATCCCGAGCATGGATATAATTCTTTGGCGGTGGTGTATCTTCAGCCCTAGCAAGATGGTAATGATTAAATGTGAAGTACCGATGTATGGCATGTTAGGTCCTAGAGGGAGATTGGGACGCATCTCTGCCATTGTGGTGTTCGGACCATACACGAATTTCAAGGACCCTAATTATTGAAAATATTCTGGACATTTAGAAATATGACTACCTAGAGGTTTTGATGGTATCTTAGACCTGCTAGACCTGATTTCTTCTTTCAAATCCCTAAGTTATTCTCATCTCTAATGGTGAACTCATGGTGGTGCAATCACATAGGTCTACTGTGTACCTAGGATCTTCTCTTTAGTCATATCCCTGGTCTTTCTCAAAATAGATAACCACAAAGCAACTAACCCTTTGTCCACAACGTCATGCAATACAATGTTCAACCCACCAAACAACCAATTGTAAGAAACTACAAATGTTCAAGCAAACATACTATGGGGCAACTAGTCTCAAATCTCTCTCAAGCAAATTAATATTGAACAAGTATCTCTCCAAAGCTTAGCCTACATTCTCAATCGTCAATTCTAGCATGGGAGACAACAAGATCACAAGACACACAAAGTGAAGTTAGCTTCCCACATCCCGTACAAAGCACTAATATTGAGCAACAAGAAAGTAGGCATACCCAACCTCATCCTCAAACTTATCAACCTTCAATCAACATCCCAAATGCATTCCAACTCACATGACTTCTAACTAACTCTCAACAAATGTGATGAAACTCTCAATCAACATGGCATTCAACTATCACATCAAACTCATCAACTCCAACTCTCAAATCACTATCACATCATTATCCAACTATCATCCAGCTATCACATCATCATCCAACTATATCTTAACACAAAGAGTGGTCTCCTTTTATAGTAGATCCCAAGTGTCCCCCTTCAAAATGAGGCTTTGCAATTTTTATGCCCTTCCAGCCTTCTTGTCCATTTGTCCAACACCCATTGGCAAGTACATCAAGTGGCCTCCTTGAGGGTGTAGGGGTTGGTGCCATTTAAGGCCCCTTTTCAAAACTAGCCAAGATGACACTTTTGTCAACAGCTAGAGGAGGTATCTACCAAACTTTGCTAGCCTCTAAGGCCTTCTTGAATTTATTATCCAAAAGGTGGTTGACGACTCTTTTTCAACCCCTATTTTTAGTAGGGGGCCTTTGTTTTCCTTTGGGTACCTATGTTTTTGGCCTTTCTTTGATTTTTCAAGGGCCGTGCGCCTACTGTTCATTTATCTGGATTTTTGGCCTGTTGGGTAACCACTTGGCCCGCACATTTTGTTAATTGCCCGTAAATTGCCCAAACTTTGCCATTAGGGTTTATGTGATTCCTTGAAATTGAATCCATATTTCTCGATCCCATTTTTATCTGAAAGTTTTCTTTCTCGGTTTTTTCTTCTGTGGTTGACTTTTTTGGCATTCATGACTAGGGCTCTCACGACAACACGGTTTCCCTGAAAATGCACTAGGCAACCATATATTAGTGAAACCAACTCTGTACATGGTAGGATTTTAGCACGGATATGCCGGCTATTTTTACAACTGGCCAAAAAGCCGTAAAACATTATCACATTCCATTTCTAAGGCTGCAAACTTTTCTCTAGCCTCATTTAGGGCGGGCTGGGACCCGATTCTAGGTGGACCGACATTTTTGGCTCTGTCTTTATAAATATTGACCACAAAATATTTTTGACGGATTTTTTGAAAGTCAGTTTCTTTCTTTTAAACTATGTCTACCCCCTTTAGGAGCGAGCTAGGACCCATTTCTACGGCAAATTTGTGCCGATTTTTCTCTGATAACCGGGTTTTACATGCCGATTTTTTAGGTTTTGCGAACTTAAGCTTTAATATTAGTCCGATTTTCCGTGCAAAAATATCAGCTAACATTGGCGACTACCACTGGGTGGTATGGTCCCCATACGGCGGACCCAGAGTTTTTGGTTTCGCAGACCAGCTCCTGGCGGTGAATCAAGTATAGTGGGCTCAGCACCCTTGCTAGGTGATGCTAACCACAGTGAGTTGGTAGGATGTCTTCAACAACTTCCTATCCAAAGGCCATCGATTGAGCCCTTAGGATCCATTTGCAACCGGATTGGATTTAACCGCAGCATCTTAGAACAATTTGGTGTTTTCATACCTGCAAAAACCCACCTGTGACCTAAATGGCAAATGCTCCCAATTCCATCAGATGTAAGGCAATGCCCACTTTCGGACCCATGCACGGAGGGATATGCAAATGCAAATCTCAGGATTGGAGATAGGATGATATGGATGCAAGTCAATAGTATTGTGTCTAACAGTGTGTCATTGATGTGTGTGTAAATGCATACACAATGAGGCTTTGATGCCCTAACCGGTCCAGACTGGTGATTACCAACTTTTTTTTTTGTTTAGACATTCAACTTATACTCTCTAAGAACTGATTTGATGGGGAATAACCATTTCTCCTCTATGTACTGAGACAATAGTCCATGTAGGACAACTTACTGTCCTAAGATCCAATATCCCAGATAATAGGAAGCATTGGTTTTTATAGAATCAATTAGAAAAAATCGTTCTCACCTCCTATGGATGTGTGAGGCGTCACTCGTCCTCACAAATTGGTTCGAGATCTGATAGAGATAGTTGAAGTCTTTTTTTTTTTTTTTTACTTTTCTCTCAGTCTTTCTTTCTCTCTCTTTTCCTGTTTTAGTGGGGACCTTATGAAAGATGGTTCCCTGTCAGTGGATATGGAGAAGAATCTTCTTAGTTGTCTGATATTAGTAGGTTGTACTGATTCAAATGTATACATTCATTGCAGATCATCCATCCCATCTGATCCGACTTTATGTACAAAGCATAGATATCCTTCAGCAACTATCTCAAATGGTTCACTACTCAAAGAAGTAGTGACGTTTCAAGCTTGTTATCTCAGTGCATGTAACCATCATGTGGAGACTCTCGGTTTTTTCTACATCAGTAATGAAGAATTTGAGCATGAAGAAAACGTGGTGTTAGGATATTTCCTTGAACCAAATGATGACCTAGATCTTTTGGCCACCTATCATATACACGAACAACCAAATATGCCAAAGAGAAATAGGACAAAAATCATTGAAGTGCAAGTTAGGGTTAAAGCGAATGATGAATACCCAGACAACAAGGTGGATGCTGGATAGATGCGGTAAGATGACATCAATATACTCTTATTCCTGATTTCACATGGGGGAGTCGAGGGGTGGTAAGTTTGACTTTACTTTACCGATTTGGTTTTTTTATTTGTTGGTCAACATTCTATCTTGTCTTAAAATACCACTAGAAAAAGAAAAAAAAATTGTCTCATTATAGGATCCGTTGTTATTGCATGTGAGATTTACACATACTGTAAATGGTGATCTATAGATATCACAGATGAGTCGACTACATTCACTCACGCTGCACTCGCATCATGTAGGCACAATGTGCTTGGACATTTGATTGCAAGACCGTCTCATGCATCCATACCCCTGCATTCTGCATATACTCTGAGCTGCATAGGGCATTACATATTTTCTTCCATAGACATGAGTGTCTGATCAGAAGCATAAAAGAGAAGGTAAGACTGAAAAAGTGAGAACAAAAACAGTGCAGTGGGGTGGGGACTGACTCCATCGCCCAATAGATAAGGCGTGATTGGTTCTTTGTCCCAAAGGAACGGATCATATGGTGTTCCAGTACTATCCTGGATAAAAGTATCAAAGTTTACCACCATATGGTCATCTATTGTCGCTTTTTGATATTCAAATAGGCGTTGGATATCAAATGATTCCTGATCAAATGCATCAGGTGGGGGTTCATGATTTTTGTCATTTTCCTGCTTTGTTACACAACAGTCTATGGATCTAGTTTTAGAGGGGTAATCTATAGGGGCTGTCCATACTATGTCATGTACTTTTGCATGGTCTAAGTTGCCTTCACTGTCCTCGTCAAGAGGTACAGCTTGGTCATGTTGATTAACAACAGATGCAAACGCTATCAGCTTCTCAAACTTAGTGGACTTTCCAAGACTCTCCTGCCGATCACATTCTTCCATCCACTCTTTCCTAGGTGGGTCTGTCCATAACTCGCTCTGGGTTAGCATCAGTACTCTCGCCCTAGTCCCTTCGGGGATGAGTGTTCCTATTGAGTTGCGCGGGGGTCTTTTGTCATTGGTCTTGTCTCGTCTATTCTGCGGAGGTCATTTAAGCTTTTTGATCTGTGAATCTTCAGTCTTTCTGTTCAAAATTTCACGATTGACTAGCCCATAACTACATAGATCTAACCCATCCCTCTGTTCATGACTTTGTATGCTTGTAACCTCTGGCCTTTTGCCCACATTTTTTTCTTTTTTAAGATCATGCATCTGAATCTTACTCTTTGTAGTCCTAGAAGACAATCGCCTCTTGACAACTTTTCTTCTGAGCACAACCCTATTGGTTCTGATCAATTTCAAGGGATATGACCTTGTACTACCTTGCAAGAAAGTCATTTCTTATACCCCTAGTACTGGCCTAAAATCTGATTCATCATCACTGGTAGTGGATTTAGAATCATCCTCACTACTAGATACTTCATCCCATTCAGATGGAGGTATGGGTGCTCTTTCTGACTGAGGCACCTTGGGATAACCGTCAACTATTGTTCATTTTTTACCCCTTCCAAAAATCAATACTCCTGCGGGAATGTTGATTGTGCAGTTGCTGAGCCTGAGCCATGGTTGGCCTAGCAGTATAGAGTACTCCCGATTCCCGACGTACATCCTCATGACGTAAAAGTCCACTTGAATGGTCTTGCTAGCCACGATAATGGATACATTCTTAAGCGCCCTCTGGTTTGATCACAGAGTTGTTGGCTAGCTTTAGGGCTGTCAAGGTAGCGAGTTTTAGAGTAAAACTAGGGCGATCTGAAAGTTCTAGACTTATGATGTTCACTACTGACCCTGCATCAACTATGGTCCCTGAAATGACTAGGCCATCTATGAGTACGTCTACCTTAGGGCAGTAGCAATCTAACAAATCTTTCTCTATTGTAGGTGGCTCCAGTGTTCTGGTCATGGGTGGTCTCATTAGTCATTTGACCGTGCGTTTAATAGTGGGTGACAACTGTACTAGTTGCCAGAGCCCTATTTTCAATTTTAGATTCTCTAGGACTTGACCTAGGTCAATATTTTCTCTCTTCAGGTTTAGGTCTATATCCTTCCTAAACCTGCGCATGCAGGTCATGGTTCTCTTAGTTTCTAGGCCGATTTTCTCTTTTCTCGGTCCTAGGAATCTGGGGTGTCTGCGCCCTTCCAAGACGCTAACTCACCTTGCTCTTTAGGTAGTGGATCCTCGTAGATGGGTGTAGGTTTGAATATTGGCTTCTCAATGACCACTGCGTTTTCTACCTCCGGTGGTGTTTTTGGTGTAGGCTTGGGTTTCCTAGGAGGTAGCTCCGTCTGGAGGCTACTTCGAGTCACTATTAAAATCTCTTTTTTGCTCGTGGGTTTCTCTAGTGTCTCTATGGCTATGAAGTTTAAGGGTGGCTGATCATCTTCTACATGCGCCTTCCCTTTATCCTCCTGGCTAATCCTGGGTACGCATTGTATGTATTGAGGTGGCCTTGATGGCCCTGCCGTTTTGTCCTCCTGGGGTCTATGGTTCGCTGGCCCAGACATCCTATTCCCAGTGTTTAATGTGTCTCTACATACCCAGCATCTATCCTCCAAGTGTCCAGGCCTCTTGCAGTACCCGCACACTTGGTTGGGACAGTTTCGATTCAAATGATTCCCTCTACAGTGTCTACACACTAAAGGATTTGGTTCTTCTATGGGGTGTCTCTGACCCAACAAATTTTGGTGTCATTTGAGAAAGTTTAAATCTGCTGCTAAGGTTTGCAAATTCTCACTCATCACGTCCATGTATCCCTTTAGCATGGCTCGCATATCTCCTAGTTCTGTGTTAGAGCTTGTGCTCTCATAGCCTCTATCAGGCATTTGTGCCTGGAGCCTTCGTGCATCTTGCGTTTGCGTGCTCCTGCCTTGTCGAGGTTCAAAAGCCTGTATGGGACGGGGTTCCACTATGGGGTGTACTCCTATAGCTACGATTGGGCCTCCTCTCCACGTTTCTGGGCTTAGATTCAAGTTGTTCACTACTTGCGATAGGTGGGATGCGTGGGCAACTGCAATCTGTGCATCTTCTACCACGATTGCCTTCTCTACTGCCTCAGCCAACATCTAGGGGTTACTCTGACCCTCGTAGAAAGAAGGTCAGTAGTAATAGGGGTGGTAGTAACACAGTGGGTTCCACTTGGCGTGACAACTCTGTCAAACGACGCCAATATTGTCGGATGGTTTCGTTACTTCCTTGTTGTAGGGAAGTCAGTGTGAATAGCAGGCCATCAGCCATTCGGTGGGGGGCATACTCAGTTAAAAACAATCTATGGAACTCCTCAATGGTGTGAATGGAGCCTCTTTGTAGACTATGATACCAGTGCCTAGCCGTTCCAAATAAAGTGGTGGCAAAAAACATCATTTCATGATGTGGGTTTGTGATGGCACTCGTAAAGCAGGTGGTCCAAAAAGCATCAATATGTTCTTCGGCACTTTCATACGGTGCTCCATGAAACTCAAGAGTGGATCTACTAAGCTTGGGTAGTCCTCCTATCTTCGGGGGTACGATTGGTTTAGTCAAACGTCTTGCCATTCTGTTGGCAACAAGTTCTGTAGCAACAGATGTTACGTTCACTAACGGTGGTTCTGTAGCATCGGTTGGCTCAAGTTTTGGTAGTTCTTCTATAGGTTTGTGAAGTTTTTAGCACGTATGAACTTCACCACACACCCTACAAGATCTTACTGAGGTGTTGTGATTGCACAAGATTGATTAAAGAACAATATGCTTGAAAAATCTAAGGCAAGAGCACAATGGCATACATCTGATGAAAAAATCTAACTCTTCACTATGAGAAATGAATGTCAGAAAGAATTCTAAGTATTCAGTATGGGAAAAAGAGGCTGCTCTCGAAAGAGAGAGAAAATCATACATAAAAAACTCAGGTAGAGAGAGAATGAGTCCAAAACACCAAAATCTCAATATTCACAATATGGCAAAACATGCCCAGCTTTCCCTACACGAGAGAGACTCGAATTCCTACAGTGGAGTTGCATGGACAGTCAACTTAGTTGAACTAATTCACCTACCATAGATCCACATGTGTAACTGCATGCATGTATGTTGCATGTACTGCATGTCAACTCATAAAGCTGCCTAGACATGTGTAGATCACATAAACTACTTTGCATGTTGCATGCACTGATTGCATGTGGCTTGCATGCATACAGTAAAACTTTGCATGCTATCTAAACATCTGCATGTCATCATAATTGAACCTATCTAACTCAAATCCGAGCTACACTAGAAGGATATGTGCTCAATTCACACTCCTTTTATGTACAACATGAAATTTAGTGGAAATCATCATGGACATGACCCCAAACTCGAGATAGGAAGATAATATTTTAATAATCTTCACACTCCTCCTTAAAAAAATATGTTCCTATCAACATAGACTTCGAAATTAGGCCAAGGTTTGACCTCATCTTCATAAAGACATTCTTGAGTAGAGGTTTGGTGAGAAGGTCTGTAACACAATATGAAGATAAAACATGCTCCAATGAGATCTCTCTTCCAATGACTTTTTCTCTTACAAAATGATGAGCCACTTCAATATGCTTGCTCCTTGCATGAAAGACTAGATTATTTGCAAGAGCCCGAGTAGAAATGTTATCATTCTTGATAATTGGTAGATCTTCATATGCATAACACTTTAGCTCCAAAAGTAGCCTTTTGATCCATAAAATCTCCTTTGTTGTGGTTGTAAGAGATTTGTATTCAGCTTCACAAGATGATAAGAAAATAGTTGCCTGCTTCTTTGATAGCCAAGAAACCAAATTTCCTCCAAGAAATATGGTGTAACCACTTGTGGATTTCCTATCCAACCTGTCTCTTGCAAAATCTGAATCTGAAAAAGCAATCAAAGTCAGATCTTCTCCTTCATAGTATAGTCCATAATCCAAGGTAGAAGAGATATACCTCAAGACTCTTTTAGCCAACTTCCAATGATATAAATTTGGATCTTGCATGTGTTGACTTAGCTTATGAACACAAAAGCTTAGATCAGGCCTAGTTATTGTTAACCAAATAAGTGAGCCAATAAGACTCCTATAAAGAGTGATGTCCTCAAAGGATTTTTCATCTTTAATAGGAACTTTTACAGTGTGCTCCATAGGTGTATCTATGCCTTTACAGTTCTCCATATGGAATTTCTTGAGCATGGAAAGTGCATATCTACTTTGGCTTATAAATGCATGACCTTTCCGAAAATCTATTTCAAGGCCTAGAATATAGTGAAGAACTCCTAAGTCTTGCATCTTAAACTCAGTACCAAGTGCATGCTTAGTTTCTTCAACTAACTTCTCATTGTTTCCACAAAGAATGATATCATCTACATAGATGAGAAGAATAATTACAAAGTTATCTACAAACTTATAATACAGAGAAGGGTCATATTCACTTAGACAACATCCAAGTGATATGAGATAGGAATTGAGCCTTGCATACCAAGACCTTGGTGCATGTTTAAGTCCATACAGACTTTTGAACAAAAGACAAATTTTTGATTCATCACCTTCCTTCACAAAACCTGGAGGCTGTTCCATATAAATCTCCTCCTCAAGGTAACCATTGAGAAATGCATTACAAACATCAAGCTGGAACATACTCCATTTGTGAAAACATGCAAGAGAGATGAGCATTTGAATTGTTACCATCTTTGCAACTGGTGCAAAGGTATCTTCATAATCAAGACCTTTGATTTGTGAGTAGCCTTTGACACAAAGTCTTGCTTTATACTTATTGATAGATCCATCATGATTATACTTGATTCTCAATACCCACTTACATCCAATCACATGCATGTTGTTTGGTGGCTCCACAAGCTCCCATGTGTTATTTGACATCAAGGCTTCAAATTCTTGGGTCATTGCTTCAACCCACTCCTTGGATTGAAAAGCTTCTTGGACATTTTTAGGCTCTTCATCTGATATAAAAAGTGCATGATAGGAAGGTTCACCTTCCACTTTCCTTCCTTCTTCATCATATGTGAGCCTCCTTGGCTCAGATCTTGCACGTGTAGATCTTTTGGGTGTGGTAGCTTGAATTTGCTCCTCCTCAAGCCTTGGCCTCACCTCTTCTTGAACAACATCAAGATTGATGATTGATCTTGCATGAGTCTCTTTGATTTGTGCATCATCCAAGTTAAATTTCCGATCTTCATGGAAGATCACATCTCTACAACAACATTTTTGTCAGTAGAGGGAAAATAAATCTTGTATGCTTTTTTAGTGGATGCATAGCCTACAAAAATTCCTTTTACTGCACTAGGATCTTCCTTCTTCCTAGTTTCTAGAGGCACATGCTATTGCAAGATTTGGAAGCCTATTACAAAGATAGTTTGCACATGCAACTGCCTCTCCCCAAAATTCTTTAGGCAGAGAAGCTTCCAACCTAATGGCTTTTGCACATTCACACAAACTTCTATTTTTTCTCTCAGCAACTCCATTTTGCTGAGGAGTATATGAACAAGAGAACTCTCTTTAAATACCCTCTTTTTCACAAAAGTCTTTAAACTTATTGGAAATGTAATCCCCTCCACTATCACTTCTTAAAGCTTTTAACTTGAAAGGAAACTGCTTCTCTACATAAGCTTTAAAGGTAAGAAAAACATCATAAACCATGGCTTTTGAAGACAACATATAGATCCAAGAATGTCTTGTATAATCATCTACAAAAGAGACAAAGCAGTTAGCTCCTCCTTTGGTCTTAGTTGATGAGAAATGAACATCTGAGTGTACAAGTTCAAATGGTTGCTTTGTCTTGATACTTGATCTAGGAAAAGGCCTTTTGTGTGACTTTGCCAGCACACAAGCTTCACAAGGTAGAAGCTCCTTTGACAATATCTTTGGTAGACCAACAACCTTTCCTTCTTTGACCATAGATTTCATGGCTTTGAAATTGGGATGACCCAATCTCTTGTGCCACAGGTCCTCCTATAGAACCTTGGTCTCATAAGCAATATCTGAAATGTTAGCACTCTCCCTAGAATCTAGTTTGTACAACTTACCAATTCTAGATCCTCTAGCAATAACTTCATTTTCTCTTGAGATTATACACTTGTCAACTTGAAACCTGACATCCAATCCATTATCAAACAACTGTCCTATACTAATGAGATTCTTAGTCAATCTAGGTACATACAGTACATCATGTAAGCAAAAAGATTTTGATGATGATGCATGCAATGGAATGCTTCCTATTCCTTCAATCCTACACTCTACATCATTAGCAGTATAGATTGATCTTTTTGCACCTAGATATGGCATGAGATTAGTGAAAGAGTTCCTAGAACTAGACATATGGAAACTAGCCCCACTATCTATCCACCAGACTTCTTCATTCTTAAAGGAAAAGATGAAAAAGTAGACATCATTAATGAATCCTCTCTTTCACTCTCTATACCCTCACACTCATCCTCATTAGTAAGGTTAGCTTGCTTAGATTGGTTCTTCTTCTTGAAACAGTTTGATGCATAGTGTCCTTTTTTGCCACCGAAAAAACACTTGATCTTTGACAGCTTCTTCTTGACATTGGATGTTGCACCTTGTGAGGACTGATCCTCACCACCTTCTTTGGCTTTGTCCTTCTTGAAGTGTTGTTGTCCTTTGCCCTTGCCTCTTGACTTGTCTCTGATGAAGAGTGCTTTGTCATCTCCACCATCTTTCAATGAAAGTCTGTTAATCCTCAGCATCTTGCTCTCTTGTCTGCTTTCTTCAGCAATGAGAACACCTTGCAGTGTCTCCAAGGATGGAAGATCCTCCCTGACATCATAAGTCTGCACAATATTGTCATACTCTAAGTCCATTTAGGACTACTTGAACAAGTGCAGTATTCTTAAGAGCGTCACTAATACTAGCTAACTCTTGATGAAGATTCTTAACTCTCATGACATATGATGAAGCACTCTCATCTACTCTCTGATAACTTAGAAATATTTGGTTTCTAAGTGTAAGCAATCTAGAAATATTTTTGATTTCATAGATTGTTTTTAGAGTATCCTAAGCTTCCTTGGCAGTGGTGCGTGTACTGATCTCTCTTAACACTTTAATTATTTTTATAAAATGAAGGGCAATTCTGGTTCTTTTGTGGAATGCTGCAGCTTTATTAAGTGCAGCAGGTTCTTCTTCAGCTCCACTCACAATATCCATTACATCTTGTAGAATCAACAATGATTCCATTCTGATCTTCCACATTGCATAATTGGAAGATGTTAATCTCTCACTGTGCTCTAAGAAATGTGAACCAGATGAAGACATCTTCTTGGTGAGAAATTCTAGTAATGATAAAAAATGGAGTTGAAAGGATGTTTCTTGCTATATCAATCTAGGATCCAACACAGATGTTGCTCCACCCTATGAAATCTAGCAACAGATGTGAGAACAAATTCTCAATACAGAAAATCAATCTATCTTGAATTTGGATCTTGCTTCAATCACAAAAGAAGAAGCACATGCAAGCAAGAAGTCTATCTCTCCCATGAGTTTCAATGTACTGATAAACTCTCTAGGAACTTACTTTCAACTCAAACACAGTAAAATGTGTGAAATGAAACGTCTAAGACCTCAAAACACTCACTTCTATCCAATTCTACTTGATTGACAGTGAAAATTGATATGTGATTTTGCAAGGAATCACCATTCGCCATCTTGAGGGAGTAAAATTTCTTCCTGAGATGTAGCTTGGAAGCTAAATCTCACACTTCGTATAGTGTGCTCAAGATGTCCTAGACTTCTTTGGATGTCTGGGTCTCGGATACATGGCCAATCTGGGTATCCGAAATGTTGAGGATGATCAACGCGAAAGCCTTTCCATCTTTTAGCTTCCATCTGGCGATTGCTACGAGCACAAAAGTGGAAGGAAGTGGCACCCTCACCACCCCCATCAATATCAGAAGATCAACTTTCAGCTGCAGGACCATATCCGAATGTGAGAAAAGAAGGAAGACAATATCAGAAGATACCCCACTGGGTGCGGAAAGCGCAAGAGGAGGAAAAAACTCAAGTGCGAGACATACCTGCAGAACCTCTTGTTGCAGAAGAACTAGTACCACAAGCGATCTCACAATTACGAACTGATCAGAATGATCGGTTGCATCACCATGAACCACCTTTCCATTGGCGTTGGAATTGCCACCTGGGCTAGTTGGAGTTCTGCTCCATGAACTGTTGGCAGGCCTTGAGTGGTCTATCTTGAAAACTTTCGCCATTGCGGATTTATGTGGTGGTTGAGCTGGTAATCTCTTAATTCCATAGCGATCTGGGTCCATATGTTGTAGGACCTGTTCATCAGTCAGCTCAGTCTCCTTGTTGTACGTAAGAGCACGTTGCCAAGGGACCAAATCATTGTCCACAAGGTTCTCAATAGCTTCCGCTGACAGCCATGCTACATTGATTATATTTATCCCGAAAGTGATTCGTGTGTTCATCGTGTAGCACTTGGGAAAATATGTGTTGGGTTTCGGATCTAAATCATGTTGACATGCCTGCCCAGTCATGCAATAAATTGTTGCTAACGCGTCCGTCCATCTCAAGATATCCGTTTTAGAATCGTAGTGACCTCCTCTGGCTTGTCTTGGGCGATTGGTCATATGATATGTGGTGGATGATCCACCATCAGCCTTGGGTGCAATAGGTTTTACCGCCCATGTGGTTGGATTACCTTTACAGCCTGTTCTCTATTCTCAAAGGTGAGTTTTCCAGTACCCCAGTTGTGAACTACTTGTGCAGTTCTCAACCATGGTCTTCCCAGTAAAACGCGGTAGGCAAAAGGAGACTCTAGTATGTCCATCACCACAAAAGTGATCACAAACTGCATTCCCACTATTTTCACAGGGATGTCATCAACTACACCCTTTGGTTTTACACATGATTGATCTACTAGCTTGATGGTGAATTTTGCTAGCTTCAATACTTGTAAATCCCATTTCTGATACAAAGTAGTGGAGATCAAACTGACACCCGATCCTTTGTCTACCACTACTGCCTCGTCCTCGAATCTCTTGTGCTTGATTGGCAAGGTGATGTTGTGTTCTTCACCATCCCACGTTGTCCCAATGTAGAGGACGTTGTTTGTTTTTTCATAGCCCACACAGTATATGGGCTCTGGTATCACTGATTCCGCTTCAACTTTGGCCCATTCGGCTAGGAGGCTCTTGGCTTGTGGTGCAATCCGCAGTAATTCTCCGAGGGACAAACTGACACGGCTTGCTAGCAAGCTTGTGAGCACTTCAGGGCCCAGACCATAAAAGACAACGAGTTGCAAGCACTCCCTGCACTCCAACCACAACCGGAGTGGCGACAGCAGCTATTTGAATGGGACCCTGTGGCCATCAGTGCCTATGTGACCATTCCACAACAACTAAGGGTGAACGCACATTTCCTGTCATGCACATGACGATTGAAATGGGCAGATTTTGGCACTTCCCTAGACAATATCACAATCCAAAACTGTAATTGGCCGAAAATTTCTTCAGAGCACGGTTGGGATATGGATGTAGACACCCGAAGGGCTCTCACCCAGTTTTCTAGTAAGTATTTTAACCGCCCTGACCCAATAGTCCGCGCGGCACCCACTTATGCCCGAGATTTAGAGTATCTAATGGGAATCGAAACGAAGTGGGATAATTTTCTCCCACCAATATTTTTTGATCCAAAGAAGGCGTTAGCCTCAAAAAAAGTGAAAGATCAGCTTTCAGTAGCCTGCGTTTACTGCCGAGCCGCATTCCTTGGCGATCCCTGGATGCGCAGATTCCAAGCGTGGGTCGACCAAAGTTGGCTAACAGGAGTCCACAAGTCCCTTCACATGCCCAAGGACTTGAAGAAGATAGATCGAATAAGCTTTATGGAAGATGTCACTGGCTACATGATCTACCAAAGGCGGGCCAAAAGACTCTGTGCCGATGGATTGGCACTACTTCAGGTCATGGGTCCTGTTAACATATTATAAATAAATAATATCGGCTAATAAAAACTGTTGTAAGGGCATGGCATCCTGTGCGTATAAGCCCATGCCCCAATGAGCACGCAAGTTGAGCGTAAATAAAAATAATAGACTTGGGCCCTTTATGTAATTAAAATAAAACTAGAGGCCACAAAGTCAAGTTTAGAACTTAGTGTCAAACTTTTTTAAGTTGGGTCCAATTTGGGACTCACATGAATCTTGTGATATCCAATGTACTTTTTGAGGACCTTTGGATTAAGTTGGGTCCAAGATGAATGGGTAGGATTAAAGTGTTAGATTTCTTATGCTCAGTCTTAAACAAATTATTCAAGTAATGAGCATCCTGAAAATTGAAGGCCGACTACATGTTTTCGGACCTTCACATTTTTTTTCTTTTTGAGATTTTTGTCTTAACCATTTTTTAGACACCTTCACCTTTTTCGCACCTTCGCAAAAAAAAAATGACACAGTGGCCAAGTGGCCAGAATGCCTTAGAAACCAGTTTTTAAAGCACCTTCATCGTTTTCACTTTTTCATCCCTTCGTGAAAAAAGCGACAAAGTGGCCAGAATGCCTTAGAAACCATTTTAAGGCACCTTCGTCTTTTTCGCCCCTTCACAAAAAAAGCGAAAGAGTGACCAGAATGTCTTAGAAACCATTTTAAGGCACCTTCGTCTTTTTCGGCCCTTTTGATGTCTTTAGTCTAAGGCATCTTCGCCTTTTTTGCTGCCTTAAGCCTTCTTCACTGCCTTCAGTCTAAGACACCTTCGACTTTTTCGCCTTTTTTACCTTCTTCATTACATTTAGTCTAAGGGTGCCTTCGTGATTTACATACCTTAAGTCTAAGGGCACTTTCAGAATTTGCAGACCTTCAGTCTAAGGGCACCTTCGGATTTTTCGCATTTTTGTTAAATTGGCAGACCGACGTCGCCAACTTATCATCAACCCTAAAATAGCTGAAGAAACAAATATCCTAAGGGCGGTTACGGACTTTGTATAGATGCAAAACTGGAGTAAATGGTAGTTAAGTCATAAGACATTTTTCTCTCGACACTTGTAAATATATATACTAGCTGAATCAAGCTATGTAAGTGCTAATTGAATCTCTTTTTCAATCAGAGTTTTTATGTAGCCAGCGTTATCACACTCAACAAGCTGAAATTATTACTTCAAGCCATTGTACTCATTGTTGATATTAATCATAGTGCAATTTTTGTCTCAGTACTGCGTCGTTCATTTGCGCAATTTGTATGAATTCTTCTACTTGAATATTTCTGCTACTAATTGTTGCGTTTTCGTTCCTACACGCCTACGCTCTAAGCCTCGAGCTTTCATTGCCACTCACACCCGTGGTTTTATGACATAATGTACATATTAGCCAATAGTATTTTGGGGCAAGGGCCTCTCCATTTATAAAAAGGCACCTCATGTACTCTATTTTCATGCTTAATGAGAAGGAGAAAACTCTATCAATTTTGGAAGAGAAGCATCCTCATTTGCTAATCAATGCTTGCTATTGCTCTTGCTTTCAAGTTCATGCTCTTCTTGTTTTCTATAGTTAGAGTTTCTCCTTTCGCAAGTAAAATGAGCAAGTGAGCTAACCTCCACTCTCACTCTCTCTTTCTCTACCTCTCCCCTTCTAACTCCACACTCTCTCTCTCTCTCTCTCTCTCTCTCTCTCTCTCTCTCTCTCTCTCTCTCTCTCTCTCTCTCTCTCTCTCTCTCTCTCTCTCTCTCTCTCTCTCTCTCTCTACAAATCATGATGAATGCTAGTTTAATGGAGTAGAGTTAGTGGTGAGTAGAGCTAAGGGGAGAAAGTAGTGAAATAGCTAAGCATCTTTGCATAGTTAGGTACCTATCCTAGCGATCTAACCCTTTTTGACAGGCGGAAGGGATGCTCACCGACCATATCTACATCCCTACAACTTGTTCATTACGACACTAATGACAAGTGACAAAGCCACAAATACCTGATGCATTGACAGTGGAGCATCCAAGCAAATGATTTCAAGGAAGGAGTGGTTTTCGAAATTCAAGAATATCCACAATGACGATTTTGTTTGACAAGTTGATGGCCAATTGTCACCTGTCAAAGGATTTGGAGTGGTATCAGTAAAACTAGCTAGCGAGATGATAAAGAAGATAAGCAATGTGCAATATGTAACTGGCTTAGCTAACAATCTATTATCAGTTGGGACGATGGTTGATCAACAACTCAAGGTTGAGTTTGATAGGACAAATATCTTGTCAAGGACATCAAGAATCACTAGAAAGTGATTGGTAAATGAGCTAGAGTCAACGAACATTGACTCTACAAATTGAATACGAGATCTTTTGATCAAGCCATGGTAGACACTGTTGATACTTGAAGTGATCTTTGGCATCAACGATTTGGTCATATTAGTGCTCAAAGTTTATAGGTTCTCAAAAGAGGTAATCTAGTTATTGGATTGCTTGATATTTATTTTGAAGGAAAAATTTGTGAAGGCTGCATTTTGGGAAAACAACACAGAGAGAGATTTCCCAAAAGTGGATCAAGGAGAGCTAGTGGCATCCTCGATCTTGTCCACAATGATTTATGTGGACCAATGCAAACTAGATCTCTTAGTAGATGTTATTACTTTATTACCTTCATTGATGACTATAGCAGATGTATTTGGATGTATTTCATAAGCAAGAAATCAGATGCTTTTGCTAAGTTCAAAGAATTTAAGATATTAGTTGAAAAGAAAATAGGATGTTGTATCAAGGCTTTGAAATCTGATGGAGGTGGTGAGGACTTTTTGACAAAATTTATAGTTTTTCGCAAAGATCAAGGGATCAAGAGACAGACTACAACACCTTATTCACCACAACAAAACGGAGTTACAAAACGAAAGAACAAATCCATTGTTGAGATGGTCAGGGCAATGCTCAAAAGTAAAGGTTTTCCAAACACCTTTTGGGCATAAGCTTGCAGCACAACTACTCACATCTCGAATTGGTGTCCTACAAAATACCTGGAAGGTAAGACACCTCATGAAGCCTTTATTGGAAAGATACATAATATTTGTCACTTGAGAGTATTTGGTTGTGATGCTTACCATCATATTCCTAATGAGAAATGAAAGAAATTGGATGCAAGAGTTGTCATGTGAAGCTATGGAAACAAAAATGGAGAGCATATTGAAAAATAGGATGTGGAACTTGGTTGAGCTACTTGATGGCAAGATGCCTCTATCACTTGCAAATGAATTTATAAGATCAAGTATGGAGCAAATGGGCAACTCAACAAGTACAAAGCATGGTTAGTTACGAGAGGATTTGAGCAGCAGGAAGGTATTGATTTTGAGAAAACCTTTGCACCTGTAGCTAAGATGGTAACTATACATTCTATTAGTGCTATGTCTACTTTCTATGGTTGGAAGATCTAGCAAATGGATGCTAAATCTACTTTTCTTAATGGAGTGCTGGATGAAGAGGTGTATTTAGTACGACCCCAAGGATTTGTGAAGTCAGGGAGAGAGCATCTTGTTTATAAGCTCAACAAAGCTATTTATGGATTGAAGCAAATTCCATGGGCGTGGTACTCTTGCATTGATAAACACTTCAAGCAAAGATGAATAGTAAAGAGTAATGATGATCCTAGTCTTTGCATTCTAAGACAAGATTCATATATAGTGTTCATTGTTTTGTATGTCGATGATTTGATTATTACAGGAAGTAATGAGAGCCTAATAGGTGAAATCAAATCAGATCTTTCAAATGCTTTTGACATGAGTGATCTAGGATTGATGCACTATTGTGTTGGCATTGAAGTATGGCAAAAGGAAGATGTTGTCTCTCTTACACAAAGCAAATATGCACGAGATTTGCTTTATAAGTTCAATATGTAGGACTATAAGCCTTCAAGCACACCAATGGATGTCAATACGAAGCTTACTGCATTCATTCTAAGAAAGTGGATGCTTATCTGTACTGGTAGTTGGTGGGTAGTTTGATTTACTTGACACACACATGACCTGATATTTCTTATGATGTTGATGTTGTAAGTCAATTTATGCAAGATTCTAGTTAAGTACATTGGAAGTTTGCTAAACGTATTCTCATGTACATTTGAAAGACATTAAATTTTGGTTTTAAGTATGATCAGTCTAAAGTGCTAATGTTGGTAGGTTATACAGATGCCGATTGGGCAGGTAATATTAATGATAGAAGATCTACTAGTGGTCATACATTCAGTTATCAGCTACAGTTTCATGGAGCAGCAAAAAGCAACCTATAGTAGACTTATCTTCGACAGAAGCTAAATATGATGCACTCAGCAATTCTACACAAGAAGCGGTATGGTTACAAAGATTGCTTGTTGATTTAGGTCAACCACAGGTGGATGTGACTACTATATCTTGCGACAACCAAAGCTGCATTCGCCTTGTCAAAAATCCAGTTTTACATGCTCAAACCAATCACATCAAAATACATTATCACTTTGTTCGAGAAAAAATACTTGATGGAGCCATTGATCTTGTTTTTTTTAAATCTGAAGATCAAGTGGCGTATATTTTTACTAAATCATTAGGTAGATGTAAAATTCCACACTCTATTAGGAATAGAAGAGTGTAATTTTACCAATGAGGGAGAGTGTTAGAAATCAATGATAAACTTCATTTACAATGTACTTTTATTGTTACCAACTGTAATTAGCTATAGGCTAGTCTACTAGCCAACTCCTAGGTTTTCTCTCTCTATGAGGGTTTATTGTACACATTACATTCATTTATCATAATGATGGTGTTGCCCTTCTTCCTTATCGTGATTGCTTATGATGAATGTATGTTATTGCTGATCTAATTATTGACCAAACCTACAAGCCTTTTCCAAAACTTTAAGGTTAAAAATTTGTTCACTTCATTTCGATCAGTCAAAACCTTCATAGTCTACTTTCAGACTTTTAACGTTCTAGTCAATCAGGCAAAACCTTCACATTTTGCTTTTAGGATTTTATGTTTCTATTCAAACAAGGACGATGTGGTTTTATACCACAAATGCATTGCCATGTCATAATGTGGTATTTTTACTTTATGTGAATCCTACAAGTTTGCATTGTGGAAAGGCATTTGCAACATAATATGGGAATAATAAGTTGAAAAATAAAGTCTAGAAATGTGTGAAAATTTATTCTATGCAATAAATTTATGTTTTGGTTTTGATTTATGCAATTCGATATTAATATGTCGCAAGTTTAGAATAGACATTTAAAAGTTACAACAAATTGATAAGAATTGTTGATGATTATTATTTTGCTTTATTGGAAAACATAATCCATGACGAATTATAGATGTGATTGTATATTATTTTTTTAAGATGGTTGTAGCTGATTTTGTTTTATATTGAGGTCGTGATCGACTTTGTGACATGAGAAGTTGAGTATGATGTAGATTTGATATGCACGTCATATACTTGAATTGCTTGATCTCAAAATTAATGCGTTGGACTAATTGCTTTTTTTATTTCTTGACTAGTGTCAATCGTTTGGTAGGGGACTTTAGATTGTACCAAAGTCAGTTTGTTACTTTCATCACACTTTTTTGGAAACTTGTTCTTTTGTTTGAACTTGTTGAGGAAGAAGACTTTTTCAAGTTCTTACTAATTGTGCTAGTTTGAATTTTCTTGTAGTCACTTGCCAAATCATTGTCTTGCACATGGCCGATAAATCTAATGCTCTAATCAGTAGTGAAATTTGTTCGATATGAGAACTGTTGGGATCCGCAATATTCATGATCAATATTCACAATATTAACGATCAGTATCTCATAATATTTGTTTTTCAATATTCGCAATCACATCTAAACTCCATACGAGGAAGAAATTCTTCACATTGAGGATGTCTGATACAAACACTATTTTCAGCTATCTTAATTAATACCTTCAAAAACCTCATGGAGCAGATGACAACAACTAGATCGAATATTGAGGATTCAGATGCAGTAATGATTCTTCTATCAAGTCTCTTTGATGCCTATGAAACGTGGGAGGAGATAAAATGAAATGCATCCTCTTAGGCTCAGGATCGGATCACAAAGAAAAATCAAAAATTTAAATCGAAGAAATCCACAAAATCTGATTGTTCAGGCAAAAAGAGCAACATGCAGTTTGGGTCGAATTTTGGCTCTGGGTCAAATTTTGACTCAGGGTTGAATTCTGGCCCAAGATCAAATTCGAATTTTCCTTCATCATCCCAGCCTGGAAGACCAATTTTTTGATCACAAGGAAAAAGCTCCAGAAAAATCTAACCCAAGGGTCAAAAATCCAAAATCCGACCCTAGGGTCGCAAACCATAAAATCTATACTAACTCTGACAGTGAGTCAGAACCTCAACAAAACGAGCAGCATCAGAAGGTCAAAATTCAACCTAGAAGATCAAATCGGCCCAGACAGCCTCCATCCCAATTCATGGATGATCTGCTTGTTATTTTGGGTAGGAACCAAACACAGCTATGTCAACACCTAATCTGACCAGTGAAATCAATTTTGTCTTGAATATCTACTAGTAAGTATCGTGTTTCCAACTATCATCCATCTGTTATCACTTCCGTTTCTGCTCACCACATTTTCATCGATTTCTTACAGGAACACTCAGAACCACAAGCCGCGATAGATATGAGGACAACTAATTCTTGGACAGAAAAGCATGTAATCGCAGGAAGAAAGTGTAAGGAAGAAAAATGAACAATAACGATGATATGCAGTAGCGGTGTGGAAGGGATGATGATGTGGCATGTGACATGACATCTGTCATTTTCATTTATGGAGGACCTGCATGGCTCAGAGTTTGAAACTATGATTTGAAAAATCGATCTTTAATGAAGGTCGCGAAAAGTTCTCGAAAATACTTTGAAAATTTTTGGAAGGTGGTAGAAAATTTCACGAAAATTTCTAGAAAAGATAAAAAAAAAGTCGCAAAAAATATTAGAAAAGATAAAAGAAATTTGCGATAAATTCCAAAAAAATACTAGAAAAGAATAAGAATAAAAAAAATTCTGGTCAAAGGTAGTATTTCTTCAGTCTGGACCCATTAATACGTGTAGATAACAGTTCGTCTTCAAGTGATTGAAGTTGTACAGAACCATTTTCAAACACCTCTATAACTTTATGCTAGAAATCAATGATAAACTTCATAGTTACTGTTTATGATGCACATTAATGTTGACAACTGTGACCAGCTGTCAATAGTCGTAGGCTAGTCTATTAGTCTACTCGTAGGTTTTCTCTCTCTATCAGTGTTTAAGGTTTATTTGTACATTTTATATTTTGTATGAGTTAGTGTGATAGAGTGACAGTGCGTGTTCTTCTTTCGCCTTCTTCTGGTGATTGCTTATGGTGAATGCTTGATGTTGCATATCTAATTCTTGACATGGTATCAGAGCAAAGATAGTCCTGTGTGCCAGATCAGTGGATACAGCTTGTCACAGGCTCCGCAACGAAGTGAGAAAGTCCTTCACGGGAGGTGAAAGCTTGGAGAGACAAAACGGTTGGAAGAAATTCTTCTTTGGTGTATTTTGTAGGGTTGGAGCTCAGAATCATCAGTGGGGAACAAAAGCACAATCTCGGAGGCATCAGAACGGCTAGGGCAGCATCAGACAGATTGAAAATCTGCTGAGTAGGGGAGATTTTTACAATATACTTTCTAGTTATTGTGGAAAGTGATATTTGTGTGAGAGGTTTGCCAAGAAATCTCTCATTTGTCTGTTTGGAGTATCACAAATCACACTAGACAGTGTCTACTACTACCATTCAGAGTTAGAAGGTTTCATAATTTTCATCCCTTTGAAAGTTCTTGTATTCCCTCTATTTTTAATCTTTTTTGTACCAATAATGGATCGACGCGCCAGAGGTAGGAAAAATCTTGAGCAATCATACATCCATGCGTCATACAGATATAGCATATCCGTACCAATATCGGATCGACGCGCCAGAGGTAAAGAAAACCAAGAGCAGTCGTGCATCTGCGCGTCATACCGATATCACATATCAGTGCCAATATCGGAGCGATGCGCCAGAGGTAAAGAGAATCCCGAGCAGTCGTGCACCCACATGTCGTACCGATATCAGGTGTACAACCACAAATTTACAATTATGTGGTGTAAATAAATTTTGTGATCCAGACTCATCTATCCAGTAATGGCAACTCTAAACGAGAGTGTTCTTAATGAGTCAAGCAAATTGGAAGGTGCCGACAACTATGCAGTTTGGAAATTCAAACTGAAGAATATTTTGATGGAAAAGGAGCTATGGGAGATCGTGACAGGTGAAGAGACAAGGCCAGTGATTTAAGAAGATTAGCGGGCTTTTGATAGGAGAAGACGGAAAGCCCAAAATGTCATCAACTTATGAGTTAGAGATGCAATTATTCCCTATATTTCATATTCAAAAGGACCAAAAGAAGCGTGGGATACATTGAAGGCATTGTTTGAAACGACAAATACATCTCCAATACTATTTTTAAAGACAAAGTTGCATACATTGTAGATGGATGATGGTGCAACTATTGCCGATCACATATTGAAGAACAAAGAGATCCGTGATCAATTAGCAGCAGTTGGAGAGCGAGTACAAGATCGTGAGATCATGCAATTGACATTGAATAGTCTGAGTGAGTCACATCAGATGTTTGTGATGAGTATAGCCACAAGAGAAAATCTTCCAACCTATGAAGAACTAGGTGGATTGCTTTTGCAAGAAGAGCAACGTCAAGAGAACTTGAATCATCGTAACAGGAGCTATAATCTCTTCCCCCATCATACGGGATCCAACTCATTGTTTCTATTATCTCACTTCTAGACCCCTACTTTGAAATTAGGTTATGTGTCTGCTAAAGTTCTAGGACTATTAAGGGTATATCCATTGAAATTGTTCAGTTTTTATTGGACACTCTAGACACTGTTCTTCTAAGTGGGGTAGGTCAAGTGAAAAGTGGTGAATACATTACGCGTGCCATCTTGTTCACTAGACGGTAGCGTTTCCCAGATTTTGGGTCTAGGTATTTTGCTAGACAGTACCGAAAATGGTGTGCTTACTTTGCGACTTAACCGTGACAGCGTATTTCAGCTATTTTTGGCGGACTACCCGCTCTGGTGTTTCACAGAGGTCAGGCCCAGTTAACACTTTCCATAATAGAGTCACAAAATGATTTCAACTTGGAAACTTCAAATAGCATACTAACGAAGATTTTAGCACAGAGTGACTAGTGCTAGAAATCACGTAGTATCAAGCGATTGCTTACTGTCCTATCAACAAGAAAACGATTTCTTCATGAGTGAAACAACATTCAAGATTTCGGTGATTCTAGTAATTTCATGCAACAATTCAATTTGTAGAGTCGATTCCCGTTGACTCTAGCTCCTGTAGCAATCACTTTTTAGTGATTCTTGATGTCTTTGACAAGACATTTGTCACTGTCAAACTCAACCTTGAGTTGTTGATCAGCCATTGTCCCAACAAATAGTGGATTGTTAGCTAAGCCAGGTACATATTGCACATTGCTTATATGCTTTATCTTCCCGTTGGCTAACTTCATTGGTACCACTCCAACTCCTTTAACAGATAGCAATTTGCCATCAGCTTGTCCAACTTCATCACCATTGTCAGTTTTCTTGAGTTCTGAAAACCACTCTTTCCTTGAAGTCATGTGCTTGGATGCACCACTATCAATGTACCATGTATCCTTGACTTCATCACTTGTCATTAATGCTGTAATGAACAATTTTGAACTCTCACCTGTGTCATCTTCATATTGATCATCATTGTATTGATGTTGATGAGTATAATTGTCTTCATAATAATAGTCATCAAATTGATGTTGATGAGCATAATTTCCCGCTTGCCATTTGTCTTTTCTTTGTTCCATCTCCTTCTGTTTCTTGAAGCATTCATGCTCCCAATGACCAGGTTTGTTGCAGTACCTACAATTTGCAAGTTTATTTTGTCTTGAATAGCCACATCCTTGACCTCGGTCTTGATTCCAATTACCTCCATTCGGACTATCATTGACTTGCTCATGAGATTGTTGAAATGATCCTCGGCTTGAGTTTTCTCCTCTCGATTGATACTTTCCACGGCCAAATCTTCCACCTCATCCTCTAATTGCAAGAGCTTAATTCCTCCTAGAAGATCAAGTCGAGTGCACACACAGCCCACAAGGTATACTTCTGAGTCTGCATGTCTCTTGATACAGGAACCGACAACAATCAAAGATGCACTCAGCCAACCAGACTCTAATCTCTGGAGAGAAGCTATGGACAAAGAGTATTCCTCTATGATCAAGAATCAGACATGGTCACTAGTCGAAGCTCCCATTGGCTGCAATATCATTGATTGCAAATGGATTTTCAAAATCAAATACAATGCCAATGGAGCGATTGATCGAAGGAAGGCAAGACTGGTAGCACGAGGATTCACTCAGATCTCCAACGTCGACTACAGTGAGACTTTCAGTCCAATAGTCAAGCATTCGTCGATTCGAGCCCTCCTATCATATGTTGTAGTTGTCGACCTCGAAGTGCATCAACTTGATGTGCAAACAGCTTATCTGAATGGAGTTATACAAGAAGACATCTAGTGATCCAGTCCGAAAAATATGTTTTAGAAGGTATGAACAATCATGTCTGTAAACTTCATAAAGCACTCTATGGCTTGAAACAGTCTACCAAAGCTTGGTTTCAGAGGATCAACACATTCCTCATCGAACAAGGTTTCCAACCAAGCACTGTTGATTACAATGTCTATTCCAAGTTGGTGTAGCAATCCTTCATTATCATCACCTTATACGTGGATGATATGTTGTTTCTCAGCAACAATACCAATTTGGTTAAGGATTCTAAGCAAATGATGTTTTCAAAGTTCGACATGACTGATCTGGGCCAAACTCACTTCTGTCTGGACATTCATATCCATAGAGACAGAGTGAGACGATTGATTTATATCACTCAACAAAGGTATCTTCACCACGTTCTTGATAGATACAATCTAATGAATTGTAAATTAGCTCACTCACCAATGGATCCAGGTCTGCGTTTGTCAAAGAACCAATGTCCCCAGACCAAGCAGGAAGAGGAGCAGATGAGAGAGTATCCTTATCGATCGATACTTGGATCTCTTATGTACGCAATGGTTTGTACAAGACCAGACATCTCTTTTGTAGTAAGCTCACTCAGCCAATGTTAAAAATTCACAATTCTAGCTTGACTAGTTTTGGTCATATGACTTGTAAATAGTTAGATGGTCATGATGTGGCTTGTCACACGTGCCAAATAGCATAGTATTCCATTCATAAGGATGTTCTCAAGTAGACCTAAGTGTTAGAACCTTTGGAATGAGTCCAAATTATGCTTAGATACAAGGGAGAAAAAATAGGAGCTATTTTTGGTAATTTTTGCATTGTTGAGGGATCTCCGAGATTCCAACCCTAACTTGGTAGGGATGAAAGATCCACCAAAATTAGCATTAGGGATAGGTTTAGGGCTACTCATAACTGCCCAAAACTGTGATGGATCATGCATATATAGGTGATGATATCTCACCAAAATCAATCAAGCAATTTCATGTTTTTTCTCTCATAATGGTGCAATTGCTCTCTATGTTCATAATTGTTTGAGTACTTGTGATTACTAATGATTATAGGATTGAATGTAAGTCTGGTGTACAGTACTCAGACTGTGTGAAGCCTTCTTCAAGGATTTGGGCCATTTAGTGAGGTTCAAGCATAGATTTTTGATGGATTTTGATGGTTCAACTTGTGCTAATCGTATGAAATCATAATCTATTGTTTCCCTCATCATTTCAAGTGTTTTAGAATCCTTATTTGCTGTAATTTTTACATGGTATCAGAGCCTAAAGGCTGAAATGAGCTAAATCCTTGGTTTTCATTCAATTTGATCACAATTTTTGATCTAAATCTTGTGTAGATTGGATCTTAGCATCTAGTATTGATTCTAGAACTCAAAGTGAGTCAAATACATTGGAGATTGGTGTTGTGTGACTTCATTTCCAGGGGTTTAGGTGTCTAAAACCAGAGGCAAAGTTGAATTCAAATCACATTACCAAGATAGCAAGTTTTGCTTGCTCCAAGCATTGATTTTCTAAGCGAGTTTTGGAGGTGATTTCATAGAGGAGGCTTTCTAGCATTCAAGGAGAGGGAAGATCAGAGTTTTGGGGACTCTTCAAGGCTGTTCTAAGGTGTAGTAGACACCTCCTAAAGTGATTTAGGTTCAGTCCAACCATTGCTTGACTTATGCACCAAATTAGATCAATTTTTCATCAATTTTAATCATTTTTTGCTTGTGATTGGATAGTAGATTGTGTTGCATCCTCAATAAGTTCCATTTATATCTTTTACAAGTGATTTTGGAAGTATATTAGGTTGCTGAAATTCACTCTTGATCAGATCATTTGGAAGCTTTAATATTCTTTATAGAAAGAGGGGCAATTCTACTAGTATTGTCTACTTCAATCAAGCAAGTGCATTGTTTCTAGTATTCTATGATTTGATTTTGTTAGAGATCATTCTTAGATCTTTATAGGAAGTCTATTACTGATCTTTTTAGGTCCCTAAGAAGTGGGATAAGGTAGACCTTCAATCAAATCAATAGAAGTAACCTTCATTTGTGTCAAGTCCTTGATTAGGAGACTAGATGGCATCTATAAATGCATATCTTTTGGATACTAATGAAAGGCTCAACAAAACTAACTATTCCATATGGAAAGTTAGAATGGAATCCATCATGATCATGCAAGATCTGATGGAAATTGTAAATGGTAAGGAGGGTGAACCTATTCATCCTCAAGAAAAAGCCAAATACATCAAGAGGTGCAATGTTGCACTCCATTGCATAAAAATGAATGTTGCAAATGAACTCTTAAGAGAGGTAGGAGATTGCACTTTAGCTCAAGATGCTTGGGAGACTTTGCAAAAGGTCTATGAATCCAAGAACCAAACTAGAATGTTAGCTTTGAAGAATCAAATCCATAGAAGCTATCAAAAGAAAGGAGAGAGTGCACATACTTTTGTCCTAAGAGTAAAGGAATTGAACAAAGAGCTAGCCTTTATAGGTGACCCTATCAAGGATGAAGAGCTTGTTCAACTCATATTGAATGGACTAAGCTTTGAATTTGACAATTTGGTTCAGGGATATGCAATTATGGGTAAGCTACCCATACTTGAAGAACTCCAAGGCACACTCATGGCCGAGGAATCAAGAAGGAGCCAAATGCAAGAGAGGATGGATAGGCTTTCCATCCAAGGTGGAGATGGCCAAGCTCTCTTCACCAAAGGCAAAGGCAAGTCCAAAGGCAAAGGATCAACATTCAAGAAGTCTACAAAGCTTGAGGATCAAGAAGGACCCTCAAAGGCATCTCCATCAACCACCAAAGTCAAGAAGGACAAATCAAAGGTGAAGTGCTACTATTGTCGCAAGATGGGGCATTATGCCTCGGAATGCTTCAAGAGGAAGCAAGATCAAAGCCAAGCCAACATGAGCAAAGAGGAGGAGGAGGAGAGTTCACATGAGGACTCTCTCATGATGTCCATATTTTCTTCAACAAGCTTCAAAGGAGAAGATCCTTGGTGGATTGACTCGGGTGCTAGTTCACACATTACTAGTAAAAGGGAGTTTTTCTCTTCTCTCTTATCTTATGATGGACCTATAAAGTCTATCTATACAGCAAATGATGAAGCTTGTAAGATTGAAGGAGTTGGTAGCATTCCCCTTTGCTTAGGATCTTCCAAAAAGATCAACATAGAAGGTGTTTTGTACATTCCTACAATAACAAAGAATCTACTAAGTGTTGGCCAAATGGTAGACAATGGTTTCAATGTTGACTTTGCTTCAAATGAATGTTTCATCAAGAAGAAGGGTAAGATAGTGGCTAAGGGCACTAGACTTGGCAAACTTTATAAGCTGGATGCATTTGTGGATACTAATGTTGTCATGTTGGCCGAGAAGAGCAAGATATCTACCTTTACTTTATGGCACAAAAGACTTGGACATGTCAACTCGGGTTCCATGGAGGCTATGATCAAGGAGGAGTATGCTTTAGGCCTACCAAGGTCTATTGGAAGGAAGACAAGGTTTGTGAAGCTTGTGCCTTATCCAAGGCACATAAGAAGGTGTTTCCTAACTCCATCACAAAGTCATCTCATCCTCTTGAACTCATACACTCGGATGTGCACATTGCTAGCACCAAATCTAATGGAGGTTCATCCATGTTTTTAACCTTCATTGATGACTACTCAAGATATTGTTGGGTGTTCTTACTTTCCTTCAAGTCTCAAGTATTTGATACTTTTGTAAAGTTCAAGTTGTTTAATCATAGCATCAAGATTCTTAGAAGTGACAATGGTGGAGAATTCATCTCCAATGAGTTCAAGGCCTTTTGTGAGGAGGAAGGGATCAAGAAAGAGACTTCTTGTCCTTACACTCCTCAACAAAATGGAGTTGCTGAAAGAAGGAATAGAACATTATGTGAATGTTCTAAGGCTTTAAGACTAGATGCTTGTTTTCTCAAATCCTTTTGGGGTGAGTCTCTTGTATGTGCAAACTACTTGATGAATAGGGTGTCTTGCAAAGCAATTGAAGGCAAAACTCCTTATGAGATGTTGTATGGAAAGAAACCCAATCATAATCACTTGAAACTTCTTGGGTGTATATGTTATGTGCATGTGCCATTGGAAACAAGAACCAAGGAGCATCCATCTTCCACAAGAGGGATCATGCTTGGATATGCAAGCTCAAGCAAGGGCTACAAAGTCTATCTCCCATCCTTGAACAAATTTGTTGTTTCAAGGGATGTCATCTTTGATGAACATCATATGCATATGCTTGAAGAAGGCTCAAGTGCTCCAACAATCAAGAAGAAGATGGCCGAGGAGCAAGATCTTGGTTTTGAGGAGGAGTTCATGGAGGAGCAAGCACCAAACCCACCTATCACACCAAGGAGATCTTCAAGGGCAAAAGTGGAGCCATCAAGGCTCACATATCAAGGCAAAGGACACCAAGTTGAGGGTATCTCATCCACTTCTTATGCTTTATCTAGTTTTGAGGAACCGTCTAATGTTGAAGATGCATTGAACTCCAAAGAATGGTATAAAGCTATGTTGGATGAGTATGATGCCTTGATTGAGAATGAAACTTGGTTGCTTGTTGAGAGACCTCAAAGGAATGTAATAGGATGCAAGTGGGTCTTCAAGCTTAAGTTGAATGCAAATGGGAGTGTTAACAAACATGAAGCAAGATTAGTTGCAAAAGGTTATGCTCAAGAGAGAGGGATAGACTACGAGAAAACTTTTGCACCCGTGGCCAAGATGGTCACAATAAGGCTAATCATTGCACTTGCATCACATTTTGGATGGATTCTATGTCAAATGGATGTCTCTAATGCTTTCTTGAATGGTTTTTTGGAAGAGGATATCTATATGGAGCAGCCACAAGGGTTCATCAAGCATGGAATGGAGAACAAAGTATGCCATCTCCAAAGAAGCATCTATGGCTTGAAGCAAGCCTCGAGATCTTGGAATTCAAGACTACATTTCTATCTTATTTCACTTTCTTTTGTTCAAAGTGAATATGATACCACTCTTTACATTGAGTTTGATGATGTTGGTGTTGTACTTTTACTCATTTATGTAGATGACATCATCATTAGTGGAAATAGTGTTGATGGTATTGAAAAAATCAAGATAGATCTATCCTTAGAGTTCAAGATGGTAGATCTAGGGTGTCTTCACTTCATCTTAGGCATAGAAGTACTTAGAGGGTCTGATTTTATCTTTATAAGTCAAGTAAACTATGCTCAAAGTCTTTTGAGGAAGTTTAAGATGGAAGTATGCAAAAGTGTTGACACACCAATGGAGCAAGATGTAAAAGTGCCAAATGAAGATGATGAAAGATCCTTCATGGACATCACTTTGTTTAGGCAACTTATAGGTTCCTTGATGTGGATCACTATAACTAGACCAGATCTTAGCTTTAGTGTATGTAGGTTGAGCCAATCCATGCAAAAGCCATTGAATATCCATTGGAAAAAGGCTAAGAGGATTCTAAGATACATCTCGGGTACATTGGATTTTGGGATTCTATATAGAGGAGATGTGATTAACCTTCATGCATTTAGTGATTCAGATTTTGCAGGGGACAAGAGGGATAGGAAATCAACAAGTTCCTATTCAACTTTCATAGGAGAAGGTGTGGTTTCATGGCTTTCAAAAAAGCAAGAAACTATATCTCTATCTTCAACCGAGGCCGAGTACAAAGCTTTGACAACCACTACAAAGGAGGTACTTTGGATCAAGAGATTATTGGTGGAACTAAAGATCATGGATTCAGAGGAGGCACCAATCATCTACAATGACAATATATCAGCCCAACACCTTGCATCTAACCCAATCTTTCATGCAAGATCTAAGCACATTGAGATATGCCATCACTTTGTGAGAGAAATGGTGCAAGCCAAGGAGATTGCTTTGGAGCATGTTCCAAGCAATGAATGTGTAGCTGATCTACTTACTAAACCACTTCAAAAGACACCTTTTATGAAGTTCAGATCATCACTTGGAGTGATTAGTAAAGCAATGATTGAACCAAGCTAGATAGTGAGGAGGAGTGTTAAAAATTCACAATTCTAGCTTGACTAGTTTTGGTCATATGACTTGTAAATAGTTAGATGGTCATGATGTGG
The DNA here is from genome assembly GCA_029204225.1 of Diphasiastrum complanatum. Classification (NCBI taxonomy): domain Eukaryota; kingdom Viridiplantae; phylum Streptophyta; class Lycopodiopsida; order Lycopodiales; family Lycopodiaceae; genus Diphasiastrum; species Diphasiastrum complanatum. Next base: position 69,603,334 of record CM055095.1, on the reverse strand, counting down.
CTTGTCACACGTGCCAAATAGCATAGTATTCCATTCATAAGGATGTTCTCAAGTAGACATAAGTGTTAGAACCTTTGGAATGAGTCCAAATTATGCTTAGATACAAGGGAGAAAAAATAGGAGCTATTTTTGGTAATTTTTGCATTGTTGAGGGATCTCCGAGATTCCAACCCTAACTTGGTAGGGATGAAAGATCCACCAAAATTAGCATTAGGGATAGGTTTAGGGCTACTCATAACTGCCCAAAACCGTGATGGATCATGCATATATAGGTGATGATATCTCACCAAAATCAATCAAGCAATTTCATGTTTTTTCTCTCATAATGGTGCAATTGCTCTCTATGTTCATAATTGTTTGAGTACTTGTGATTACTAATGATTATAGGATTGAATGTAAGTCTGGTGTACAGTACTCAGACTGTGTGAAGCCTTCTTCAAGGATTTGGGCCATTTAGTGAGGTTCAAGCATAGATTTTTGATGGATTTTGATGGTTCAACTTGTGCTAATCGTATGAAATCATAATCTATTGTTTCCCTCATCATTTCAAGTGTTTTAGGATCCTTATTTGCTGTAATTTTTACAGTCAATATATGGCTAATCCTGGCATTACCCATTGGAAGGCTCTCATGAGAGTCATGAGGTATATTCGAGCTACCATGGACCAGTGCATCTGCTATGGAGAAGTCAGCAACGACAATCTTCATCAACTCAGTGAATATACTGATGCAAGTTGGGGAGGAGATGTAGACAATCGTAAGTCCACATCTGGATTTACATTCTTCTTCAACGACGGTCCTATCTCATGGAACAGTTGTAAGCAAACCTCTATTGCTCTTTCTTCTACAGAAGCAGAATATATTGCTGCTTCTCATTCTATTAAAGAAGCGTTTTGATTGAGAAATTTAATGTTAGACATTAATTTGTATCAGTACAACCCCACAATTTTATTTTGTGATAATTAGAGTGCTATTGCCTTATTGGCCAACCCTAGATTTCACTCTAGGAGTAAGCACATTGAAATCAGATATCACTACATCATGGGCAAGGTTCTCAACAAGGAGGTGAGCTTCATGTATTGTAGAACGTAGGACATGGTTGCAGATATATTCACAAAGGCATTAAGTGTAAATGCACACAACAAGTTTTGTGCATTGCTTAGTCTGAAGATCAAGGCACACGGATCCAGATTAAGGGGGGTGTTGGATTTATCTGCTTTACTATCCTAGATCCTAAGTGAATCTGCCTCCATTCATGCTGCTTCATTTTTATTGTTGTCGCACAGTTTGCATATTTACATGTAAAATAAGACAGACGAATAAAATGCGACTGTCTGCATAAATACAAGTAAATTTCCACAGGCAAAAATGGCAAAAAACGCGACACTGTGTTTTTACACTTGATTTGTGATAGCGGAAAAAGACGCCACTGCCCTATAAATGCAATAGGTGCCCTTATTGGAAAAAGTGAAGGCACCCTGTAAATCAAATCTTAAGGCATTTTTCAGAGTGTCGCATTTTTTGCATCTTCACCAACGTTCATTTCAGTGAAGGCTGATGTCGCGGCCTTTTCATGCTCATCCCATGCAATTGTGCAAACAGATTTGACAACGACAGCAGCCACTCACCATCTCCCACAGACAGCGCATCCACTTCGTACTTTTTTTATCTGCACACTTGTAAAAATATGTATATATATTGAATACCATCTGCATATTCTGTAGATGTGAGAACTTAGATGAGAAACAAGCAACAAGCATAATAGCATCAGAAGCTTATTAGAGATAGACGAAGTAGATGCTTTCACACATCGATTCTTTGTATTGTCAGTAATAGGTTTATTCCTTTTACAAATTGGATTAGCTTTGTGAAGCACGCGATTTTCGTCCGTTATTTTTGCTATACTTAATCTGATTACAGCTCTGTTTGTTCTGCATTCAGATTTGTGTCAATTTTACAATGCTTTTCTACATTTTGTCTGACTTTGTTATTGCTTAATCTGGTAGTCTTTTTGTTGTGAATTATTATCAATCTAGTTGTTCGCGACTGATTATCAGTCGAGCTCAATCTAGCTCTTTGCGAATAACTTGCGACTGATAATTTATCTTTCTGAGGTTTTGTTGCTTAATGTTTGGCTATGTAATCAGAGCAAACATGATTTCTATCACTAACGTTCTGTTCGTGTCTGATAGGCGTAGTCATGCTTAGGGAAAGAGTGAGAGAGCTCATTCCACTGCGCATGAATACTTTCCATTCGAGTTCATTTTTTTTTCTAGTTTCGAGTTCATTTTTTTTTTGTGTTCGTTTCTTTTCGAGCTATTTTCATTTTCTCACACCCCTCTTTTCCCAACACTAAAGCTATTTTGCAGTCAAAAAACTTGATTTTTCAAAAAATACTGGGAAGTAACTCTCGCATAGATCATAGGAGCTGCATTTGGTATGGATGTAGCTTTGAAAATCTCTGCGAAGATTAACTCTCGCATGAAGTAAAAATTTCACTGTCTACCAGGGTTCAGAATCACTATTTTGCTATGATCTTCACCAATACTTTATACTAACTCTCGTACACTTCATCACTGATGTAAATGACATTATGAAGCCAATGGAATGTCTACGAGAGTTACTTCTGGAAGGATTTTTTGGATCTTATGATTTTATTGATTTTTCAACACTCAAATCCAAATTTCTACTCATTGAGATCAAACTAACTCTTGCAGGCTCTTCGGTGTCCTTGTCTCACTGAGATGGAACTTCAAAATTCTCTACGAGAGTTCTTGGCCACTGGAACTAAAAATTTTGGTGTCTACGAGGGTTCTGATGGATTTTTCTACCTTTTCCTCACTGGAAACCTTCGCATTGGCACTAATAGTGGAAACCAACTCTCGCGAGCTTCTCTGTGCCCTGGTCTCACTAAGATGGGACTTCAAAAAGCTTTACAAGAGTTGTTATGGAAATATGAATTTTTTGATTTTTTACAAGGGTTTTTTGAATTTTTTTGGTTTTTTCTTTGATTTTGCAATCTGCATGGAACTAACTCTCACAGGCTTCTATGCAGGTCTGGGACAGTACCCTGGAGCTACTGTCAGTTGTGCAAGGGTTAACTCTTACTGGTTTAGGAGAAAACAAAATCTAATGGGAATATATGCTCTTTTTCCCTCCAAAATACAGATTGGTGTGTATTTTTGGATTTTTTCAAGTTTTGGTTTGGATATCAAGCCCTTAGAGGCTGTTCAGGGCCTCCTCTACCCTCTAACACCTCCTCTGTTAGCTAGAAACAGTCCAAACACACACATCAAAATATAGAAAACTAAATATCTCTACCCCAAAAATCCACCTAAAACACTAAAAAGCAAGAAACAACTAAAAAGACAGCTCTACTACTTAAAGAGAACCTATCCCCGACAACGGCGCCACTATAGGGATGTAGATATGGTTGGTGAGCAACTCTTCTGCCTGTCAAAAAAGGTTAGATCACTAGGATAAGTACCTAACTATGTAAAGATGCTACTTTTAGTTATTTCACTCCTCTTAACTCTACTCACCACTAACACTACCCTCCACTAACTCTATCCCATTAAACTAACATTCATCATGATTTGTAGTGAAAAAGAGAGAGAGAGAGAGAGAGAGAGAGAGAGAGAGAGAGAGAGAGAGAGAGAGAGAGAGAGAGAGAGAGAGAGAGTTAGTTAGAAGGAGAGAGGTAGAGAAAGAGAGAGTGAGAGTGAGAGTTAGAAGGAGAGAGGTAGAGAAAGAGAGAGTGAGTGTGGAGTTAGAAGGAGAGAGGTAGAGAAAGAGAGAGTGAGAGTGGAGGTTAGCTCACTTGCTCATTTTACTTGCTAAAGGGAAAACTCTAACTATAGAAAACAAGAAGAGCATGAACTTGAAAGCAAGAGCAAACAACAACAAGAGCAATAACAAGCATTGAATAGCAAATGAGAATGCTTGTCTTCCAAAATTGGTAGAGTTTCCTCCTTCTCATTAAGCATGAAAATAGAGTACATGAGGTGTCTTTTTATAAATGGGGAAGGCCCTTGCTCCAAAATACTATTGGCTAACATGTACATTAATCCTACCCATTCATCTTGGACCCAACTTAATTCAAAGGTCCTCAAAAAGTACATTGGATATCACAAGATTCATGTGAGTCCCAAATTGGACCCAGCTTAAAAAAGTTTAACACTAAGTTCTAAACTTGACTTTGTGTCCTCTGTTGGATTTACTCCTTCTACTCTCCTAAGTCCCATTTTTTATCTGCCTCCATTCTTGCTGCATGTTGACTAACGTTGTCACGCAGCCTGCATATTTACACGCAAATTCGGACAGACGAATAAAGGGCGAAAGAATCGCGAACATTGTGCTTTAACACAGGTTATGGTGACAGGCAAAAAGGGGACACTATCCTACATAATGCCAAAGGTGCCCTAAAAGCTAAGGCACCTTGTAAATCTTATCCTAAGGCCATTTGTAAGAGTGACCCACTTTTCGCATCATCACCAACATTCACTTTAGCACTGGCTGACGTCGCACCCTTTTTACGCTCACTCCATGCAGTTGCGCTAGCAAATTGGACAATGATTGCAGCCACCCACGATCTCCTACAGACATCACATCCACTCTGTACTTTCACATCTGCACACCTGTAATATTATGTATATATACATATTCTGGACACCATTCAGATGATGATGATCAGATGAACAAGTGAGTGAAGAAGAGACTAAGAGAAGAGGTTTCATTCCTTATTATAGACAAAATAAGCTTTGTAGGACACGCGGTTTCATCTGCTATTGTATTGTGCTATGCCATATTATTAACTTGTATACATGATATACTTAATCTGATACAGCTCTTTGTTCTGCATTTAGATCTGTGTTAATAATGCTATGCTTGTTTTTCATTTTGTCTGATCTTTCTAGTTGCTCTTTCTGGTAATAGACGATCAACTTTTAGTCTTGTCTTTCACGAATAATTTGTGACTAATTATCAGTCGAGCACAGTCTAGCTCTTCGCGAATCATTCGCGACAGTTCTTGGTTCTTGGATTCTGGAGCCACTCAGCACATGACTAGTCTCATTGGCTGTTTCAAGTTCTATACACCTTACAATACTCAGAAATTCGTTCACCTTGGTGACAATAGCACACAAGCTATCAAAGGTGAAGGCATTGTAAGATTTAGCTTTGCAAATGATCAATCTAAGCTACTCTCTAAAGTCTTGTATGTACCAAATTTATCTACGAATCTGCTTTCTGTAAGCAGAATCACAGATTTAGGACATAGAGTAGAGTTCAAATGTGATTAGTGTAAAGTAGTTGATAGGACTAGCAAGATCCTAGCACTCGGAAAGAGGCATGGATACTTGTATAAATCAAGTCATTGTTTTTCTGCCTCTAGTCAGACTCTCAATACTTCAATTCATACAAATAAAGGTTTACTTTGGCATTATAGACTCGGTCATTTAAATCATGCTGGTGTACAACGAATGTCTAGACAATCTATTGTTCTTAAATCGACTATCCTTGCAAAAAAGTTGAGTTACCTGTCTGTCAAGACTGTCTAGTTGGTAAATATACTAGGAAACCATTTAAGTCAAGCCATCAGCATATTGCTAGAGGATTGTTGTTGTACATTCAGATATTTGTGGCCCGATGAAAAATCCTTCGCTGAAGGATGCCAAGTATTTTATAACCTTTATTGTCAAATTCTCCAGAAGGACGATGGTGTAAAGAAATCAGAAGCTTTTAATTGCTTCAGAATCTTCAAGGAGCCTGTAGAAAAGGAGACTGGAAGGACGATCAAGGCCCTGAAGTTAGACAACGGTGGAGAATATATCTCTGTTGAGTTTAAGGAGTACTGCCAAAGCCAAGGCATTGAGCAGCAATTCATCACTCCTTATAGTCCTCAGTCTAATGGCTTAGCTAAGAGGAAGAACCATACTCTGGTCGAATCTGCTAAATGTATGCTATCGCATGCATCGCTGCCCAAGAGATTTTGGGCTGAAGCTGTCTCCACTGCAGCTTACGTCTAGAACAGTTGTTCGACCAAGGCCCTCTCAGACAAGACACTCCACGAGGTGTGGACAGGCTCTAAGCCTTCTTTGAAGAACCTAAGAGTGTTCGGGTGCATTGCCTATGCGCAGATCCCAAAAGACACAAGGAAGAAATTGGACTTCCAAGGTCTCAAGACCATCCTGATCGAATATGCTTCGTCTGATAACACCTACAACCTGCACGATTCTGATACCTAGCAGATCTTGTATAGCAGGAATATAGTCTTTATCGAGGATCAGTTCCTCGACCTCAAAGGCAAGGATATTGCTCAAGAAGAACCTACATCTCTTGCCATTGACACAACAGTCCGAGCTTCTGGTTCAGGCGTGTCTATTGTAGACCCACTTCGAGACAACAAATCAGACGAAGATGTTGCTGCTACCCAGCAACAAGTCCCAGGAGTGGTTCATCAGTTGAATCATCCCAGAAGATCAAGCCGAGTGTGCACACAGCCCACAAGGTATACTCTTGAGTCTGCCTGTCTCTTAATGCAGGAACCGACGACAGTCGAAGAGGCACTTAGCCAACTAGACTCTGATATCTGGGGAGAAGCCATGGACATAGAGTATTCCTCTCTGATCAAGAATTAGACATGGTCATTAGTCGAAGCTCCTATTGGTTGCAATATTATTGATTGCAAATGGATCTTTAAAATCAAATATAATGCCAATGGAGCATCAAGTAACAGGCAGAATACCAAGCCGTAGAAGCTGTAAGCAAGAAGTAAAAGAACTAGTATCCAAAAAATCCTCTGGAGCAGGGGATCTGTAAACATTTGACAATGTTGCTCATTGAACTCCAACACCTTCTACATCAAAAACCCACAACCTTGTCCACGCTCCGCCCGTCCCCTCCCGATCACATCTCAACTGGACCCCCCCCATGTTGAAATCTCAACCGGAGAGCTCGTGTCCAATCTCAAATGACGCATTTTATTGAATCTCAACCGACACACACTCTCTCCGATCTCAACCGACGGTCATCAGTTACATCTCGACCGACGGTAATCTATTGAAATCTTGACCGATGGTTTTCACTCAGATCTCAACCGACGGTACTCTTTCAGATCTCAACCGACGGCCTCATTCCAATATCGACCGATGGCCCTGCGTTAGATCTCAACTGACGCCATCAGTCAGATCTCAACCGACGCCCATCAGTCAGATCTCAACTGACGACCTTGCATTAAATCTCAACTGACGGCCACAATCAGATCTCAACCGACGGCCATTCAGTCCAATCTCAACCAACGACCTGCTTCAACCGACCCAGATCCACGCTCGACCACAACGAGGCCAATTACACAAGCCTACATCTACATTGGATAGTAACAACTGCCTTGAGCCGTAGCAAGCGCCACAACCGCTCCTTGTCTATCGTCATCACCCTTCATTCCCATTCCATCGCAACCTCCACCTCCATTCACAATCACCCTACCTCCGCATTGCCCTGCAACATCCGCATTCAGCCGCAACAATTTGCACTCTCTCCACCTTACGGACCACCTCCACCTCCATTCGCAACCACCCTACCTCCGCATTGCCCCGCAACATCCGCAACAATCCGCACTCTCCCCGCATTACGGACCACATCCACCTCCATTCGCATTCACCCATCAGCACCACCTTCCGCAGTCGCAAACATTCGCATTCCTCCGCACACAACCACCTACTACCTACCCGCCTTCCATCGCCACAGCCGCAGACCACAACCAATCACAACCACATACCAATGCACCACATTACCATCACAGCTAACCACATTACAACCGCAACAGCTGCTTCCCACTCGTTCACCGTAGAAACCGCAATTCACCACAAGTCACCCTTGAACAGTCACCCCGTTTTCAACCGTAATTCACCTTGAACCATCGTGACCGGTCTGGGCCGTTGCGACCACATTCCATTCCATCAAACCACATTTAGTCGTCATCACGTATACCTCCACGACAACCCTTCACACACCTTCCATCCTCGCCCACTTCCATCTCTACCGAAGCTAGAGCCATCTTTCATATCTCAACCGACTACCCTGAACTGTAGATCCCAACTGACTTCCATAACAGCAACACACAATCTTCAAACCACAATCAACAGTACCAACTGCATTCAACAACACTCCATCTCCATTTGCCCTTGACTACGTAATACACCGCATTCAACCACCTTGTCTCGCATTATCGATATTTCTTCATCTGCTACAATGTCCAACCAAGAGCAACCTCCACAGGAAATTGACAATTTTCTCCCCTTCTACAATCTCAAATCTATTTGTCTTTGCACATGCTGATCAGATTTCCAATGTGCCAATCCACAATAAATCTAGGATTCAGAAAACCATATAGAGATTCGGTTCTGAATCTCTTGTTCAAAGAGGTCCTCAGGACATAGTACCTCAACCATACCTGCATCTCAAGCTATATCTTACAACATCTCCTATCAACGATGGTAGATTCAACTATCACTACTTGCCTTGTTTTTGACAAGGGCTTCTAGGAGTTCTTTCATTACTCTACCAGATCAATAGAAACATGAAATTGTCCAGGTGACTTATACATGTTGATGAATGACTTCTTGTTTGACAAGTGCTCTACAGCTTTCACTCTTTGTCACATTGGTATCTTCCTTGTTTATTTTTTTGTCATTTTTTCATTTCATACTTTTCTTCTAATTGCATATTTTTTTCTACATTTGTTTTCAGTTCATCAAAGATAGCCATTGCAAAGGAGCATGTAGCATATCTCAAGAATAACTTGTCATTCATCTATCAATTTACAGAGTTTTGGATTTTTGTGCATCCACCAAATCTACGCAGTACATATCACATCAGAGTTGATTCTTGCATCTCATTGTCATATTAATTTTTGAGTCAACTACAACAAGATTGAAACAAATTTAGTTAAAATTTGTTCAATCTTTAGTCCAGTCGCATGTTCAACAAGTTTCAACTATGTGTTCCACACGCCGATCCAATCTTGAGCATGACAAGTTACCAGTACCAGCATCCCCACCAACAGATTTTTTTTTTTGGGGGGGAGAGGAGAGTGGATCTGCTTGGATCCACTGGAGCAGTTACGCTACCAGCAACAACACCAGCAAAATCAACAGCCAAGGTCAAAAGTCAAATATGAAAATGACAAGGCTAAGAAGACAGATGGATAGTCCAAAGAGACTCAATCAGAAGAAGTACCCCAGTCATTACGAATATCCTTTAGAAAGAGAAACACAAACATTGGAAAATCAGTCTCTTTTTTCAATCGGCCTCTTGCCATACTTCAAATTCTACGCCCATTATCATGCCTATCGTCCACACCATCTACCGTTGTCACCATCACCCTTCCTTCCATCCATTTGTTTATCATCAATCTACTGTTCTTCTGAGAAATCTCCAGTTTTTTATAGTCTTACCGAAGCAGTTGACAGATCATTGCAAGTGTCTTGCGGAGACCAACTGCCACCTACAATGGATGATCAGCCAAATGAAGACCTAAGAAGCAGACGATGCAGCTAGAAGAACTAAAGGAGAACATCCAAGAAGCTAAGGAGGAAAGGACGAAAACTTAAGCAACAGATGAGTCAGATCAATTTTGATCAAAAAAAAATCTTTGGAGCAATGGTAGTTGAATCCCCTCCTATGAAACCCAAAGAGATCCAAAAGTAATGGATCAAAAGGAAGTGCTACAGAAAAAGAAAGATGAAGACAATCGTGAACCTGCAAATAAAGCAAGCTCCTCACCCAGCAAGTGGTGGTCAAAGCTCGACATTGCAAGGGTCCAAGGCTGCAATTGTAGAACTATCAGTTCCTTCATCCTTTCACCAAGCCTTCATCATGTTTTCTTACCGTTATCAAACCGCCTATCCAAATCTATTCCTACCACCAATTTTTGATGAGTCCATCCCCTTGAGACTGATAATCAAAGTTTGTGCAACCTACCAGATCAAAGATTTTTCTTAAGACTGGAACTTCAACTAAGCGAAGAACTGCGGAAACACCCAGAAGCAAATGGAGGATACAAACCTCCCAGAAGATAAAATCTGCGAAGAAACCAAAGATGAAACCGTCAATGGTAGATACAAGTGACAAAACAAAGAGACACATAAAAAGCACTCGAGCATGCAAGTTGTGAAGTTGCTGAGAGCTCTCCAATTTTGAGAATGTCAACCAATTGCAGCAATAAGACATTCTGGTTAAACTGCGACAATTCATAAAAAACAGTTTTTGTGATAAAGACTGGTGACAATAAGCACTTGGTTTAATGTAAGCGAACGAGGATCTACACTTTTCCAAGTGACGATTGAAGATGCCAATGCAAAGCAAAGCGACATCGTCCAATACGAGTTGTAGTGGGTCCTGCAACACATAAGGGGTGAGATGATGTTGGCTGATTCTGACAAATCCCCAAGATACTTGGACAGAGCAATTCAAGAGCACCTCTCACTTAGACCGAGGAGGTCTCTGAGAGGATGAGACTAATGAAGACTGAGAGCCGAGTATGAGAGCCGAGGAATACTAGTTAGTAATGACAAGTAAGAATTGTGTAAGCCTCATGGTGAATCCCGGAAGATGGAATGACCATGTAGGAACTAGTATTTCTAGGCAAATGTAATAAATGCAAGTAGACCCCTCTTAAAGAAAGTAGAGTGAGCCACCTTTTGATGGTGACCTCTAGTGGAGAGCATTATTCCACTTGTAATTTGTGAAATGTGGAAATTCCACTAGGATGCCACCTAAGGAGCTCTCCTGCTTATTTAAGGGACTCCCTCTTTGTGAAGAGGAGCTTTTTGTGAATTGTATCAACTCCATGCTGAAATGAGAAGAGCCTTCACGAGTTTGGTGCATCCATTGAGCTCCTTGATCATGCTTGTTTCTTGAGTGATGCATTTATGATCTTGCCCTTCCCTCCTTTTGTGTGTGGTTGTGGACTATAGAGTGGATTAGATTTGCTGCTTTCGTAGAGTGGATTAGTTTCTTTTCTTGTTTGTGGATTAATGTAGAACCAGCATTCAGGTAAACTAAATAGGATGGATCTGTGGTGTAGTTCTTGCATATCTCTTTACAATCCAGTTTTTTATGTTCTTGGGATGTCCAAGATTCAAAAGACTGGTTGGTTTCTTGATTCTTGGACTTCTAACATGCTGTAGATTAGTTCTTGGTTCTTGTTTTGTCAATTTATACAAGTGTAGCTCAGTGCTAGTATATTGTAGGATCTGATTCAGTTTGTTTTTAGAGTAGGTAGCTGTAGAATCTATTGAACGTTCATTCGGGCTGTACTCTGATCTGTGAATGAGCGTTCTTGGCTTGCATCTATGTATGAATGTAAGTGCGTTCAAGAGAGATGACCTTGAGTAGTCCTCTGACAGGCAGGACAAAACAAATATACTACAACGTCAATCTGTCCCTTCTGCCTGGTTTGGCATTGTAAGATCAAGAAGACTTCTAATGAATGTCATGAAGCTTGGTAACAGGCAAAATACCAAGCCGTAGAAGCTGTAAGAAAGAAGTAAAAGAATCAGTAACCAACAGATTCTCTGGATCAGGGGATCTGTAAACAACCTTGCCTGGTAAAGTGTAGGCACCTCTGGTCTTGATATCTAGATATTGCTTGATAAAGAAGGACGACTATTCTGATGATGGCACATGGATAATACATTGGTACCAATGTTGATGTACATTCAGAGGTCTATTAAAAGAGTCATTTTGGTGCAGTGGAATGGTGGAGGTGAAAGGGACATTATCAAGCTACTAAGGAAGAGGAGGTGGGAAATGGTGCGTGGTTCATAGAGTTAGTACAGGTTACAGGTAAGGACAATGAAGGCCACCAAATACAGTACTGTGCAACAAAGTGATTCAATGAAACTGGACAAAGAGAAGTGAATATTCATCAAGAAACTTTGAAATCAGTGCCAACGAAAGAAATTCCATTTGCCAATGATCTGAATAGTTCCAAACCCTTCACTATTCAGCCAAGTACAACAACAAAAGTCACTATAGAAGACAAAAACCTCAATATCTCTCCCAATTTTCACTGCCTTGGTTCTCATGTTTGACCATGGCTAGAACACATCTTGATGAGTCTAAATTGAGTAGGGGGAGTCTGGAACCCTAAATCCTAGCCTTGTAAGCCAGAAATAGTAAAATCACTTAAACTCTCCTACAGACTTGTCTTTTTGAGATCTTGGTTCATCCTCTTCACATCAGACTCCTCATAATATGCTCTTTTGATAGTGAGTTAGGCTTGCCAAGACTCCCAACTAATTTCTTTTGGGGATCCTATTATAATCGCCAAGTGAAGATCTTCAAAAATCCTATTACATGCAAGCCAAAAGGACACATGTGGAGCATAAACCACCCAACCAACATGAAGAGGCTAGTCAATACCCTAACCCTTCACCCCCAAGCCACAGTGAATGAATACAAAAGAGGAGAGGAAATCTGGCTCAAGAATCTGAAATTCCAATAGGGAGATGGCGAGTCTCATGGTATGTGTTCTCTCCAAGAGGAGAGAATATTCCCCTTAGGATCCCCGTGCAACCTATATCAAGCTATTGACCTCCTATTTTTGCATTAAAGTAGTCATTCACCATGCAAGTGCTCCTATGTCCAATTATAGGTCTGGGCCCTCATATGATTATTAATTACTTGATACGACCATGCCCGGAATGATGTAGAATAACTAATAACCACATACAACTGGAGTGACCGGCTATCCACGTCAGGAATTATTCTAATTCCCTTGTACAGGACATGGACATAACATTCTTCCTCCCTTGAACCTTGTTAGTCTACATATATTTATAAGCAAGTAGAAGATAGTCTCAATATGCAATAGATCTACAAACTTGGCCCAAATGATTTGATGAGGAATTGAGAGCATAGCCCATATAATATGTGACAACATAGTAACTTTTAGATGTGAGATATTGGTCCACCCTTCTTATGATCTACAAACTTGACCAAAACAATTTGATGAGATGTTGAGAGCCTAGCCCATATAATATGTGACAGCATGGTAACTATTAGATGTGAGATATTGCCCACTCTTCTTATGCAAGCCTTATGCACCATGTCTCTATTGCATACACGGCCGTCAGAGAGGTTGGCAATTGAGACAATGGGGGATAAGCTATCATCAAGAAAGAAACATTTCAAGTCACAAGCTTAGGCCCCTAAATGACCACTCAGTGATGAAGGAGGTAGGGCATCAAACAATCAGCATATTTGGGGTATCTCGAACATGTTGTCTGAAGCATAACCTTTTCATATTGACTAAGGAGGCATGACCTTTTTCAAGTCTAGATGCAGTTGCATGTCTCATGTTGAAAGTTGGACCTGTGAAGAAACATCCCCAAGTATGGATAAAATGACACTACCTCCAGTAAATCCTCTATCATCTAGACCTAACATCCTCAATGATAGGCTTGAGAGTGCAAATACGATCTGATGTGGAGTGGTGGGTCAAAATATGTAATCATATGAACTCAACTTCATTGCTCGCTACAGTTTGTAGGATTGTCCCATAACGCTTAGCTATAATATGTCCAATGATAATGGTGCACTAATTATCCAGTCTCCTAGGGCCACCACAAGGAGGACCAAATTGTCGAAGGACCAGAGTCCTCAGACAAAAGAAGAGAAGGAGTAGATGCGTGAGTACCCATAGCATTCGATAATAGGTTCTCATATGCACGCAATGATCTATAGCAGACTAGACATAGCATTTGTAGTCAATTCCTTAAGTTAGTATATGGCTAATCTTGCTATTACACATTGGAAAACTCTTAAAGAGTAATGGTGATTTTATGCCTATTTTAATATCGATAGCCGGGTTTCACATGTCGATTTTTACAAATTTGTGTGCCTGTCATAGCCCGGTTTTCCGTGCAAACAATTCGGCTAACACTAGGACAAACTGCCAACGTGCCAATTTTGAATCAAATGATGGAACTCGATCTAGAGATCCATGAAATTTAGACTCTTATTTTCCATCTTGTAGTTCACAAACTTTTGGTAATAGTTGATGTCATTTGCAATGACGAAAGCGTTCTTGAAGATTTATATGAATGCATCCCATGTAGTGGGTTTGACAGTCAAATCACGCTACCACCATGATGCCTTGCCACGAAGAAATAAAACCACGCTCTTGATCTTTTTTTTTTCCCCAAAAACACCATGGAGATTGAACTAATTGTCCCATTTCATGAGCCAGTCCTCACCACTTTTGGCTTTTTTTTCTTTTTCTTTCTAAGTAAGTCTCAGGCTGGAATCTGAAATTCGGAGAAGGTAATAATTTCACTTGGCTCATTAGAACCTCCATATGCTAGTCTCGTAAACTATTTTGATGATTTATATCATTGAGTGCATTACTCAACTATTGGCACATTTGCATGTATGAGGGTACAACAGGATTTGCAACTTCTTCAGTCATGTTGAATTATTTACAAGAAAAAACTTTCTTCAGTTAATGAATATGTCTATTATTAACAAAAGTGAGTGATCAAAATCTAATGGAACTTAATCCTCGGTATGGTCATTTCAATTATCTAAGTTCATTTCATAGATAACTTCAAAATTTGAGAAAAACTAAAAAAAAAATTAGTTGTCAATTTTTTTTTTAATTTATGTAACTCAAGAATTTGACGAAAAGTACTATCACCACAAAGGTAATTGAAATCAAAATATGACTTATTGTTTGATTCCTAATGTCTCTGATTTAATGTTAAACTGGCATGCAAAACATTGACATTAACTACAAAACGTCATTACAATTTTTTTTTAACAAGAAATCCAGTTTTACAAAAATTGTCAACCATTATCACTGGTTTATGATAGAAACATCAGAACCCATGCATATAACCACTCAAAACAATTGTAGGTCTATTATGCATGTCAAAAGCACTCACAAAATCACCATGCAACCAATTTCCACAAGCGTAGTACACTAAAAGCTGGAAAATAATATACATGCGTCTGAACAATTTGCATTTTTGGCAAATTACTCACAAAATAACAAAAACATGCACCAAATTGGTCATTGTAAAACATAGTAAAAAGGATAGGCATATTTTTGAGATGATTGCCATGTCTCCCCGCCACACATGTATGAGTTCAAAACAGCCAATGAATCTATAGGAGGGCACACTTTTTCTAGGAGGTACATTGCAAAATCATCAAATCACCACACTAATCAAATCTTCAATCCTACTACAACAACGTGTTGATCTTATAGCCAAATGGAAATCCAAAGATGAAAAAGCTCTCCATGAATCTCAAGGATTCACAAATATCTCATATCAATAACAATGAAACATCTAAGCAAGCTTGGGAAGCGCTCATCAAACTGTATGAGACCCAAGATGTTACCACTCTTCTATTTTTGCAAAAGAAATTCTTTTCTTGGAAGATGTCAGAATCGACTTCTATAAGTGACCATGTTAATCAAGTTAGATAATTTATTCATCAACTTGCTAAAGTAGAGTCATCCATTGCTGACAATGATATTGTCATGACTCTCCTAGAAAGTCTTCTGACCTCCTATGATCATCTAGTCATGCTAATATCTACACAACCTGAATTATCTATGCAAAAAGGTCACTTCAATTCTTCTCCAAGAAGAACTTTGAAAGAACTCAAATGATGTTTCTACATCACAAAAATTAGATATTTGAAAAAGAAGCAACACTCAAACAAGGGTAATGTCAATACTTTTCAAAGTCAGATACTCAACATCCATCACAACAAAAAAAGTCAGAACATTAGCATGCCAAAATCTTCTACAAGTATTGTAAGAAGAAAGGACATGATATAAAGTATTACATAATTCTTGAAAACAAGAACCAATAGGTTCATACTGCAGTCATTGATGCTTTTGAAGACAAATCTAACCCAAAGCTATTTATAGCTGAATCAAACAACGATTCAGATTCTAAATGTTGGTATCTCAACTCTAGTGTGACATCATCATATGACATCTCGACAAGATTGGTTCAAACATTTTTCTTCATCACATCATGACATTACTATTTATCTTAGAGACTTTAGCCCTCTTAGAATCAAAGGTAAATGAACAGTCACCATTAGACTCAATAATGGTTCATCTCGACATATCGACAATGTTCTATATGTTCCAACTCTGCTCAATTAGAACTTATTATCAATCAGTCAAATTGTTGATCAAGGCCATGCTATCATATTTGATGCAAATCAATGCCTTATTTGAGACAAAAGTTAAAATTCATTTGAAACACTAATCATGCAATACAGTAACATACACAAAAAGCACTCTGCCACACCAAGCTCACATAGCAACTGTATTTCTAAGAACCAAAATATAGTATACATATGGATTTTACTTTGACAAGCAATGCATGGCCTAGGTTGTTGTTGACCTTGCTTCATGTCCATCTCATCCAAGATTTGCCTCAACCAAATGGCTTCATGTGCTTATACTATGCTTCTATTGTGGATAAAGCAGTTGTACTTTGCTTCTTACTAGACCAAGAAAAACAACTGCCACAAAACTGGAATACAAACCTTGTGGTAGATCTACGATCATCACAATTATCTCCCCAATTTGCATATAACTCAATTAAACTTTTATGCTTCTTGTACATCAAGCCATGGTAAAATGTGCCTTTGACATATCGCAAGATGTGTTTGGATACCTTCCAATGTATTTTCATAGGTGCTACATACCAACACATAGCATATATCTGGCCTAGTCGTGGTAAGGTAAACCAAGCTCCCTACTAACTATCAATACATTGTAGCATCAAAATGGTTGTGATTCATCAAGCTTAGAAAGCTTTTTACCTAGCCCAATGAGAGTGTTCACTGGCTTGCAATCCTATAACATGAACCTTTGCAGCAACTCTTTGACATACTTCACCTGTGTTAGTGCCACCTCATGTCCTTTTTGCCACACCTCCACTCCAAGGCAATATTGCATTAGGTTGAGATTTGTCATTTTGAATTGATCCATGAGATCCTTCTTGATAATATTTATCAGCTCTTGATTATTTCCCATAAAAATCAAGTCATCAACATAAAGAGCAACCAAAGGAATCATACCATCAAAGCATAAGTCATAAAGGTTTGGATCAAAGTGTGTTCTCAAGTATGTATCAATCCTGCTATACCATACACGTAATGCCTATTTGAGACCATAAAGCACATCCTTCAAGCGACATACTTTATGTTCACGTCCTTTCATTACAAAGCCCTCAGGTTGATCCATGAACACCTCTTCTTCTAACTCACTATTTAGAAAAGCAGATTTCACATCCATCTGATGCAATGGCCAACCAAAATGTGAAGCTAAAGCAACAAGTAAACATAAAATTGGTGCAAAGGTCTCCTCATAGTCGATGTTTTTACTTTGTGCATAATCCTTGATCATCGATCTTGCCTTGTGCTTTGCTATACTTCCATCTACATGATACTTAGTCCTGTATACCCATTTGCAACTAATCAGTTTCTTACCAATTCGTGATTCCACCAAGTCCCATGTGTCATGTTTAGCAATTGACTCCATCTCTTCTTCCATGGCCTTGGCCCAAATGTCATCATCTTTCACTTCATCATAAGTCGAAGGTTCTTTGCTTTGAATGATGTTAAATAAGTGAGCATAATTTGCTCCATACCAATCAGGTTGATTCCTCTCTCTTGTTGATCTTCTTAGCTCTTCTTGGATGGATGATTCAGGAAAGTCATCCATGTCGCGACTCTCCACCAAGCTTCTTGTCAAGTGATTGGCTTCTTGGTGAAAATGTATCCCATGGTACATCTTTCTCGTTGGCTGATTTTGACGAATCCCCAAGATACTCGGACAGAGCAACTCAAGAGCACCTCTCACCTTAGACCGAGGAGGTCTCTGAGAAGACGAGACTAATGAAGACTGAGAGTCAAGTATGAGAGCCGAGAAATACTAGCTAAGAAAGACATGCAAGAACTGTGTAAGCCTCATGGTGAATCTTGAAAGATGGAATGACCATGTAGGAACTAGTATTTCTAGGCAAATGTAATAAATGCAAGTAGACCCCTCTTAAAGAAAGTAGAGTGAGCCACCTTTTGATGGTGACTTCTAGTGGAGAGCATTATTCCACTTGTAATTTGTGAAATGTGGAAATTCCACTAGGTAGTCACCTAAGGAGCTCTCTTGCTTATTTAAGAGACTCCCTCTTTGTGAAGAGGAGCTTTTTGCATTGTATCTACTCCATGCTTAATAAAAAGATTTTCCATGAGTTTGATGCTACACTAAGCTCCTTGATCATGATGGTTCTCTTGAGTGATGCCCCTATGATCATGCCCTTCCATTCATATTGTGTGTGGTTGTGGATTTAGAGTGGATTAGTTTTCTTGCTTTCTTAGTTGTGGATTAGATTTCTTGTTTTCTTGTGGATTAATGTAGGAGCCAACATTCAAGTAAAGTAAATAGGCTAGAAATGTGGCACGAATCTTGCATATTCTCTAACATTCTAGTTCTTGATGTTCTTGGGATATCCAAGAATCAAAAGGCTGGTTAGTTTCTTGATTCTTGGACTTCTAACATGCTGTAGTTTTGTTTCTTGTTTCTTGTCTATGCTTTTCAATCATATTTAGAGTAGTTCTGGTTTTGCAAGTAGATTAGTTTCCTTAAATTCAGCTACAGCCTTAGGATCTTGAAAACTGAGCAATTGTGCTGCGTTGCAAATCTGACTTTGTTCACCATGGCTTGCTTCGTAACAGAGTTAATTGTTCCATTGGCAAGTGCTTATTCGTAAACAACAAAGTGTCGAGACCCTGCAGTCATCCTCTGACAGGCTAGATGATTATACTACAACGTTTGTGCATGTAGACATGCAAATCTGAATTTGTGTGCAGGTTCAGATCCTTCAGTAAACATTTCTCCTTGGGTTTTTCACCTGCAACTTCAATCCTCTTAGCACTAAATGGTTTATCCTTGCCTCTCCAACCTGCCTCCTGAGATTGAGTAGCAGCATCATGAGGTGCATTCATCTTCCCATCATCAGGAATGTCAACAAATAGTCCATCATCAAGCAGAGTTCTCACTGTACCATCTTTGCCACTTGATGTGTCCAACTTCTTAGCATCCTCATCTTTGTATATCTTAGATTCATCAAAGATAACATCACATCTAACATGCATTTTATTTTCCAATCGATCACCGAGCCTTTTATGCCACAGTTTAGTTTGCGATGGAATGGATGAGATAAGTCCATTTTGTCCCTTAGTTGTAGCATTCAACCTGTACAATTTGGTCTTGGACTCCCTCATATCATCCGCAATGACCTTGAACTTTTTGTTCATGTCTTTCACAAAGCAACGATCATGAAAAAACTCTACTTTCAACTTTTGATCAGTAATGACACCAACAAAAAATAGAATTTCTTCAAACCTGATACGTAAAGTACTTCTTGATTGTTTTGCTTTTGCCATCAGGTAGTTGGATGTAAACAATGCCTATCCTCTTGATCCTGCACACATTACCATTATCCAACTCTTTCACGCTACTGAACCAAATGTACCAAGCTTGATCCTCTTGATTCGATGACAATGCTGATATAAAGATGCTAGAGTCTTTGACTTCACCTTCGTCGACAAGATTACAACTTTCTTAGGTTTTTCCTTGTCTAATTCTATAAAATCCTAAACCAAGGATCCTATCTAAGCATGCCAAAACAAAGCAACCACAAAGGGTGCTGATGGTGGACAAACCAACCCAACCAATCCTACAGATCTAGCCCCCAAGCTATGGATCAATCTTAAGGAGGAATGAGACATCACACCAGCAGCATACGACTATTAGTCTCACAATCAAGGATACACTAGTGAGAGCCCAATAGATATACTATACCCTCCAAGGCCCATGCACCACTAGTAGTGCACTATGAAACCTCATTGAACACCTCTGTAGCCTATCTGGGCCACGTAATCCAGTTCTCCAATGACTCACTAATAGATCCATACAAATCCACCATCATGAGTTTAGGCCTACAACCATTAATTGTGACCTTATACACCTAAGGGCCCCAATTCCCTTATAATCACAATTAACTTACAGGTTGTTAATCAATTGATCCCTAGCGTGGACATGCTACCCAAGACCAGTCGTGGGCATGACAGATTCCGCAAAGAATTTTTGGCATTTACTCTTCCAATGGCCCTTCTTGCCGCAATAGAAGCACTTGCCTTTCTTCTTGGTCTTGCTGGATGACCCTTTTTCCTCCGGAGTTTTGGAGTCAAATCAAGAAGTGTACATCTCTCTTCGCTTCAAGTAGCTCTCTTTGAATTAGACACAAGCACCTAGTTTGTGCTAGTCCGATTCCAATACAAATTGTCTCTTAGCGTTCGTTCAAAGTACCATGCCTCTCGTGCAAGATTCAACTTTCATAGTTCCTTCGTTGATCAATTGCTTTACACGTAACACAAGTTAGTGTACTCATTTGTCTTCTCGTCATTACTGGTCCAGAGAAAAGCCTATAACAAGCTTTTTTTTCTTACAACAATAATTTGTCAACTTATTAGGTCCAAAGTTCGCCAGTCTCCTCATGTGAGTATGGCTAGGTCACCTTGAATTTTCTTCCATTTTGATCAACTTTCATTCAAGATTTGCACCAAGAGAGAGGTGTGTGTGTGATAGTTCCCCTCCACTTATAAAATCAGCTAATCGGACTTAGTGTAGAGTTCTCAGACAAAAGCCTTTCCAACACTTTGCTTTCCATCTGCTAGGATTATGGCTTGATCTAACTTGTTGCCAATCTTCGAAGAGGATCCTAGTCTTTTCCCTTTGAGGAAAAACTCAACTGACACTGGATATCACCCATGCTCAGTGAATTTCAGTTCAGAAGGTAGCCATCCCAAATGAAGACCAACTACTCCATAGAAGATCTCCCCTGAAATTGCCCTTTCCGACTTTTGACTTTCTGCTTGCGTCTAGTGGGCATTGTCGCAAATGAAACTAACCCAAGTAACAAGGCTAGCCATCCATCCTTTGCAAACATCGAGTCGTTTCATTGCCATTCACGAGCGAGTACTTGAACTGCAAATCCACCCCACATATTCTATATCCTCTTTGTTTGATGGTATCAGCCTTCAAAAGAAAGGTTCCTTCTCGAGCCATCAGCTCCTTGTATCACAAGCAATCAGCAAACCATGAAAAGCACGAGTACTAAGACTCACCATGAATACATACAAGCAAGACACTCAGACAGGTTTACTAACATGTAACAAAGACAAGGTCCCCCTTTGAGATAGCCTTGCCAAAGGACCTTTGCCTAGCCATGCCCATACAGATCGATCATAGAATCAGCCCACAGAGAACACCCATCCAACTATCCATGCTTTCACCATTAAGCAACACATTGCCTCAGTCACACCCCACCAACTCTGGTCGATAGCCCTTATAGCTAAAAGATCGGCATCTATCCCACACCGACAGCTAACCACCCGTGCTTTGACACCCGAATTCGAACAACATCTTTGTATCAATGGTTAACTCGTACAGCTCGAATATGTCACCCCGCACTCCACAAGGCACAGACCGTGCTTACACCAACCTAATGGCAGCACCCTGTCTCATCTGTCCTACGTGCAGACAATGTCAGGTCTGAACCGCGAAAACTGACCGTGCTTACACCTCAAGGGCAGCACCTTGACTCATCAAGTCTCCTGTTCTGCCGACCACACCCCGCACCCGTGCTTACACTATGGACAACACCTTGCACAACAGTTGTCCTGATCAACCCCAAACAATGACCATTTTCATGAGATCCGCATAGCTGATTGGCCAGTCGGCTCTGATACTTCATGTAGCACATGCATCCCAAAGGGAGCCAGGAACCACAACTTAGCTTCTCAGCTTTCAACTCTTGGTGTCCGAACCCACTTGACATACAAGTAGCCAACTTGCCAACCACGATCAAAATTAACCAACTTGAAGTTCGGAAACCAACATGGCGCCATGCCAGATTGGGGGTGCGGATGTGGGTGACTTTCCTCCAAGCAAGCTGCCCGACATACATCAAACTTAGCTAACTCGAAGCTTCATTACAAACGAGTAACATCCATTCCAAGCAAATCGTCTGACTTACATCAGAATTAACCCACCATGAGCGCTGCAAGCCAACCTGGCGCCATGCTAGACTGCACAGCCATAAACAGGTAACTTTCACCCAAGCAGCCATCCAACTCAGTCGACAGACTCCCAAGAGCTTAACCCATTTACGTTCATGCAAGAAACACTCTGAACCACAAGCCACGACACATATGAAGACAACCAGTTCATGGACCGAATGTTCCTGACAACATACCGCTAGCGTCCCAGACCGAATGGTCCCGACGGCATATCGTTGGCATCCCGACTCTCAACTATGTGCCAGATTAAAAAGATTTGAAGCGGCCTTACAACTAGCGCTTTTACCGAACACTGAAACCCAGAAGGTAATCAGAGTCAGTTTGAGAAAAATCCCACTCTATTAATAAATCTGAGAAGGTTACATTTCAAGTGTGTAACCGACCCTAGTCTCCGAGGCGCTGGCATGCCAAGGCGGGGGCCAGGACAACATTCCAGCAAGGGGAGCTGAGACTTGGTTGGAGCTCGCCCTGAGTCGCAACCCGCATCCCCCTATAGTTTCGGTGGGATTCGCCACCTTCCCTCATACTAAGTGCTCTGCCCAAGCTAGTAAAGCACATTTTCTCTCTCTAGGATTTTCTCTCTCTCAAAAGTCATTCTCTTTCTCTAGAATTTATTGATCCCCAGGCTTCCTTTTATCATGCCTAGATTGTATGAGATGATTGCACATCGATCCGAGCTCTCTGGACTTCGCTAGAACTGATCAAAGTTTTTCAGCCATAGGGACTTGGCGCCGTCTGGATTCTGGTCACAATGGTGCCAAGAGCAGCAGTGGCGCTGCTAGTGCCGGGGACAAAGCTGGTGCCAGTGGCGCCGGAAGTAAAGCTTGCATTATAAAGGTAGCTTTTACAATAGATTCCCATGGATAGTTCTTTTCATTGGACATTTCAAAGTGTCAATTAGTGCTTATAAGATATCCTTCAATAACATTGGTGTCAAATTGGTGTTTGAAAAGAGGTACAATGGGGCCCAAATAAGGCTCAAGCTTGTGAAAAACCATCAGAATGGGGCCAAAAGACTTTTCCTGCCTCTAAGAACATTGATGATTGCCATTAATATATACATAACTTTAAATCATTCTTACTCTCAACTAATGCTCAATAAACCATTCCAATCAAAATCAATAAAAACAAACTAGCATAATTTGATGAAATTGATAAAACTCTAAAATGCACTTGTTGACCACAAAGTTGACAGTTAGTGAGCTGAAATTGATAACATTGAAAATTTCAACATAGATTATATGCATCAAGATCTACTCTTATATTATAGCACTTCTTGGTCCCCAAGAAATGGTCTATTTTGTTGGACAATTTGAAGTGCCAAGCAATGCCCATAAAAACAACTTACAATGATTTGACGATAGGCATGCAGTGCTAAATTTGACCCTTAGGGCTAACACATAAAAATGACAAATCTTGGGTCATTCTTTTACCTCAATCAAAGTGTGTTGACTAGGGAGATATAAGTACAAATTGCATAAGATTGTGTGGCAAAAGGTCATGAATAGCTTTTGGCTTTAGGCGAGGTGGCCATTTATTGAGACCTAGACACTCTATATATTCAACCATTATGTTGATAGAAAGGACAAGAGAAGTCTAGCAATAACTTTGTTAGCAGTGATGATACTACCAAGGGAGCTCATCATGGAAGATTGGTGTGTAGCTTCTCATGTTTGTCTAAGGAGCTCTAGCAACTTGCTTGTGTAGAGGACCACAATGTGTAACCTTTCCAATGGTACTTCTTTTAGCTTGAGCATTGGATACAACGAGGCACTTGATGTTCACAGCTAGGTGGTCAACAAGTCTCCAAAATTCTATTTGGGAATTTTGTGTTGAAACTAAGACAACCTCTATGGAGAATCAATCAGTCTGGTCGTTTTCAAAAACATGGGCCTCAAAGGCTTTTGTATCCTATGATCTCTTTTGTGGATCGAAGCACTTTGATAATGCTATTTTTGAATTGTTGAAAAAGGAATGGCTTCTTGAAAATTTTCTCAAATAGTAAGACATTGGAGTTTTTTAAGTAAACAATGAAGTGCTATCTATGATAGTGTATATGTATAGACCCATACAGAGATATATACACATGTGTATATATGTACACACACACACAGACATGTGTGTGTATACATATACACACACATGGTAAATGTAGATGTGTGTGTTTGTGTGTGTGTGTGTGTGTGTAGATATATAAAGCTAATATATACCAAGTGTTGCAATGGATCACGATCCGCTACAACAACGACTTGGGATGTATTTTTTGTAATATAAAATACATCTTTATACATTAAATAAAACCTAAATAGCAGCACAAATTCTTTTTTACAAATAGCCTAAACAATTTACACAAAAAGCAAACAAAAACAATACAATTTTTTTTTTTTGGAAAAAAAAAACAAATTGTGCACGTTATGAAAAATCCTAATGGAATTTCTCAGACTTCACACAAACACAAATCAATACACACGCACACACACACACACACACACACACACAGAGAGAGAGAGATGTGTGTGTGTGTGTGTGTGTGTGCGTGTGTGTGTGCGTGTGTGTAGATAGAGATATCTATGTAAAATACTATTTCTTAATATAGAAATTTATCGTAGAAGAATATTTGATCGTTCACAAATGTTTTTCTTCATACCTTATAAGGTTTTATAGACTCAGTCATCAATTTTTATGTTTAAAAAAGCCAAACTTTTTCTTTGAAGATTGTCTCACAAGTTATGACCCTTTGTTCCATTTTGCCCATCAAACTAGATTATCAACATGAAGTCTAAAGTTATAGAAATTCCATAGTCCTGTAGCAAATATATAATATCTTTGTAATTATTTAGGAATCTAATGTAAACATTAGAGCATGAAAAATCCTAAGACAAAGTTTTGTCCTTTAATACAAGATTCCTTTTTTTTTTGTACACTAGGATTTTGATTTCTAGTTTTGGGATTTTAAACTTTAGTGCTATTGTCCAACTGCATGCTCTAGACTATTATTTTTTCTTTTTGATTTTTTGATTTTTTTGGTCAAACACAACATATAAAAAAAATCAAGATTAGAGAATTTAGAAAAATATTTCACGTCCTAGATTAGTTCTCACCAGAGCATACCCAAGTTAGAATACCTCATAACATTCCCTACCTTTCCAAATAATGTCAATTTAAGTTTAGGAATATTTACTAGAATAATGAGAATAAAAAACTTTGACTAGTTACAATGTGATTGAAAAAAAAACATTATATGCTCTAGAAAAATAGATGTTGGATTCCAAAAACCTGTAACGTTTGCACCTCTACCAAAACAACATTCAAATGTCACTATAGCAAAAACAGAAAGGCCCTTAGTTCATTTCACATAGAAGATATTATTTCTAGAACCACCACTCTTGTTTTTACATTGACACTTTCAATAGTTCTAGGGTTGTGATTCCACATTCACGTATTCATGTACAATTAGCGACAATTGAAAATTTGTTAGAAGATTGTTGTGAGTGTTGGAGAAAGAGGGTGTGTCGTGTGTGAGAAACGAAAATAGCTCGAAAAGAAAATGAACACAAAAAAGAAGCGAACGAGAAACGAACTCGAACGGAAAGTGTTCGTGCGCAGCGGAATGAGCTATATGACTCTTTCCCTAAGCATGACTACGTCTATTAGAAACGAACAGAACATTAGTGATAGAAATCACGGTTGTTCTGATTATGTAGCCAAATGTTAATGAAACACCAGAAGAATAATTTGTCGCGAACAGCTAGACAAATTATGTGTCGCGAATGATTCGCAAAAGACAAGACTAAATATTAGTCGTTAACAACTAGACTAATATCAACTCGCTAAAATAGATTACCAAATTGAGCAACAAGAAAAGTCAGACAAAATGAAAATAAGCATAACAATATCAACACAAATCTGAATGCATAAGCTGTTATCAGATTAAGTATAACAATTATACATGTCAATAATACAGTAGAGCACAAGACAATAACGGACGAAACCGCGTGCTCTACAAAGCTAATTCAATTTCTAAAGGAATGAAAACCTATTACTAACAATAAAAAATCAATGCGCAAGACATCTACTTTGTCTATCTCTGATAAGCTTCTGATGCTAAATTTACACACACTTGTTCTTGATTTCTCTCAATCAATTTGAATACGCAAATGGTATTCAGTATATATACACAATGTTACAAGTGTGCAAATGAAAAAAGTACAAAGTGGAGGTGTTGTCTGTAGGAGATCGTGGGTGGTTGTAGTCGTTGTCAAGTCTGTTAGCGCAGTCGCATGGGGTGAGTGTGAAAATGGTGCGACGTCAGCCTTTGCTGAAGTGAACGTTGGTGAAGATGCGAAAAATGCGTCACTCTGACGAAATGCCTTAGGATTTGATTTACAGGGTGCTTTTGCTTCCTAGGGCACCTTTGGCATTTTGTAAGGTAGTGTCATCTTTTTCGCTTGTCACAAAACACGTGTAAAAATACAGTGTCGCGATTATTTCGTCTTTTCTTCATCTATAAAAATTTCCATGTAAATATGCAGACTGTGCGACAACATGAGTGAAAATGCAGCAAGAATGGAGACAGATTAAAATGGGATTTAGGAGAGTAGAGGAGATAAATCCAACACCCCCCCCTTAATATGGATCCGTGAATGCCTTGATCTTCAGACTAAGCAATGCACAAAATTTGTTGTGTGCATTAACACTTAATGCTTTCGTGAATATGTCTGCAACCATGTCATGCGTTCTACAGTACGTTAAGCTCATCTCCTTGTTGAGAACCTTGTCCTTGATGTAGTGATATCTGATTTCAATGTGCTTACTCCTAGAGTGAAATCTAGGGTTGGCCAATAAGGCAATAACACTCTGATTATCACAGAATAAAATTGTAGGGCTGGACTAATACAGATTAATGTCTGACAGTAAATTTCTCAACCAAAACGCTTCCTTAATAGATTGAGAAGCAACAATATATTCTGCTTCTGTAGAAGAAAGTGCAATAGAGGTTTGCTTACGACTGTTCCATGAAATAGGACCACCATTGAAAAAGAATGTAAATCCAGATGTCTACATTTCCTCCCCAGCTTGCATCAGAATATCCACTAAGCTGATGAAGATTGTTGTTGCTGACGTCTCCATAGCAGACGCACTAGTCCATGGTAGCTCAAATATATCTCATGACTCTTATGAGAGCCTTCCAATGGGTAATGCCAGAATTAGCCATATATTGTCCGAGTGAGCTTACTGCAAAAGAAATATGTGGTCTTGTACAGACCATTGCATACATGAGAGATCCAAGTATCGATCGATAAGTTTCAAAAAAAATTATATCATTCTCCTCCCAATCATTCCTAACCCCCCCCCCCTTTTTTTTTTTTTATCATTCTCTCTTTGACTAGTGGCACCTCAAGATTCAGCACATCGCAATGAATTCACACATTCACCAACACCAAAGCCAAGGGACTGTCACCAAATTAAATGGGAGACATGTTAAAAATTCTCACTATTGGATTTATCTCCTCTACTCTCCTAAATCCCATTTTAATCTGCCTCCATTCTTGCTGCATTTTTACTCACGTTGTCGCACAGTCTGCATATTTACATGTAAATTCTCACAGGCGAAGAAAAGGCAAAAGAATCGCGACACTGTGTTTTTACACATGTTTTGTGATAGGCGAAAAAGACGACACTACCTTACAAAATGCCAAAGGTGCCCTAGGAAGCAAAGGCACCCTATAAATCAAATCCTAAAGCATTTCATCAGAGTGACGCATTTTTCGCATCTTCACCAACGTTCACTTCAACAAAGGTTGACGTCGCACCCTTTTCACACTGACCCCATGCGACTGCGCTAACAGACTTGACAACGACTGCAACCACCCACGATCTCCTCTGGAGCCACTCAACACATGACCAGCCTCATTGGTTGTTTTGATTTCTATACACCGTACAGTACCCATAAATATGTTCACCTTGACGACAATAGCACATAAGCTATTAAAGGTGAATGTACTGTAAGATTAAGCTTTGCAAATGATCAGTCTAAGCTACATTCTAAAGTTCTGTATGTCCCAAATTTGTCTATGAATCTCTGTAAGCAAAATCACAGATCTAGGACATAGAGTAGAATTCGAATGTGATTAGTGCAAAGTAGTTGATAGGACAGGCAAGATCATAGCACTCGGAAAGAGGCATGGATACTTGTATAAATTAAGTCATTTCTTTTCTGCCTCTAGTCAGTTTTCATCACCTGCCATTGACACCACTGTCCGAGCTTCTGGCTCAGGCATGTCCATTGTCGACCCACTTCTTGACAGCGAATCAGACGAAGATGTTGCTGCTACCCAACAACAAGTCCCAAGAGTGGTTCACCAGTCGAATCCTCCCAAAAGATCAAGCCGAGTGCACACACAACCCACAAGGTATACTCTTGAGTCTGCATGTCTCTTGATATAGGAACCGACGACAGTCGAAGAGGCACTCAGCCAACCAGACTCTGATCTCTGGAGAGAAGCTATGGACAGAGATTATTCCTCTCTGATCAAGAACCAGACATGGTCACTAGTCAAAGCTCCTATTGGCTGCAATATCATTGATTGCAAATGGATCTTTAAGATCAAATACAATGCCAATGGAGCAACTGATCGAAGGAAGGCAAGACTCATAGCATGAGGATTCACTCAGATCTCGAACGTCAACTATAGCGAGACTTTCAGTCCAGTAGTCAAACATTTGTCGATCCGAATGCTCCTGTCTTTTGCTGTAGCTGCCTACCTAGAGGTACATCAACTTGATGTACAAACAACTTATCTGAATGGAGTTATACAAGAAGATATCTACATGATCCAGCCCGAAAAATACGTTCTGGAAGGTACGAAGAATCATGTTTGTAAACTCCACAAAGCACTGTACGGCTTGACATAGTCTGCCAAAGCTTAGTTTCAAAAAAAAAACACATTCCTCATCGAACAAGGATTTAAACCAAACACTACTGATTGCAATGTTTATTCCAAGTCAGTGCAGCAATCCTTCATTATCATCACCTTATATGTGGGTGATACGTTGCTCTTCAGCAACGTTACCGATATGGTCAAGGATTCGAAGCAGATGCTATTTTCAGAGTTTGACATGACTGATCTGGACGAAGCTCACTTCTGTCTGGACATTCAAATCCATAGAGACAGAGCAAAACGACTGATTTACATCACTCAACAAATGTATCTTCACAATGTTCTTAACAGATACAATCTAATGAATTGTATATTAGCTCACTCACCAATGGATCTAGACCTGCATTTATCAATGGACCAATGTCCCCAGACCAACCAGGAAGAGGAGCAAATGAGAGAGTATATCTCTTTACAATCCAGTGCTTGATGTTCTTGGGATGTCCAAGAATCAAAAGACTGGTTGGTTTCTTGATTCTTGGACTTCTAACATGCTGTAGATTAGTTCTTGGTTCTTGTTTTGTCGATTTATGCAAGTGTAGCTCAGTGTTAGTATATTGTAGTATTCAGTTTGTTTTTAGAGTAGGTAGTTGTAGAATCTATTGAACGTTCATTTGGTTTGTACTCTGATCCGTGAATGAGCATTCTTGGCTTGCATCTATGTATGAATGTAAGTGCGTTCAAGAGAAATGACCTTGAGTAGTCCTCTAACAGACAGGACAAAACAAATATACTACAACGACAATCTGTCCCTTTTGCCTGGTTTGGCATTGTAAGATCAAGAAGACTTCTAATGAATGCCATTGATCGAAGGAAGGCTAGACTAGTAGCACGAGGACTCCCAGATCCCGAATGTCGACTACAGTGAGACTTTTAGTCCAGTCGTCAAACATTCGTCGATCCAAATGCTCTTGTCTTATGTTGCAGCTGCTGACCTCGAAGTACATCAACTTGATGTACAAATAGCCTATCTGAACGAAGTAATATAAGAAGATATCTACATGATCTAGCCCGAAGGATACGTTCTAGAAGGCATGAAGAATCATGTCTGTAAACTCCACAAAGCACTGTACGGCTTGAAATAGTCTGCCAGAGCTTGGTTTCAGAGGATCAACACATTCCTCATTGAACAAGGATTCAAACAAGCACTGCTTATTGCAACGTTTATTCAAGGTCAGTGCAACAATCCTTCATTATCATCACCTTGTACGTTGATGATACGTTTCTCTTCAGCAACAATACCAAAATGGTCAAGGATGCAAAACAGATGCTATTCTCAGAATTCGACATGACTGATCTGGGCGAAGCCCACTTCTGTCTTGGAATTCAAATCCACAGAGACAGAGCAAATCGACTGATTTACATCACTCAACAAAGCTATCTTCACAATGTTCTTAACAGATACAATTTGATGAATTGTAAATTAGCTCACTCACCAATGTCCCCAAACCAAGCAAGAAGAGGAGCAGATGAGAGAATATCCGTATCAATCGATACTTGGATCTCTCATGTACGCAATGGTCTGTACAAGACCAAATATCTCTTTTGCTATAAGCTCACTTAGCCAATATATGGCTAATCCTAGCATTACCCATTGGAAGGCTCTTATTCGAGTCATGAGATATATTTGAGCTACCATGGACCAGTGCATCTGCTATGGAGATGTCAGCAATGAAATCTTCATCAGCTCAGTGGCTATTCTGATGCAATCTAGGGAGGAGATGCAGACAATTGTAAATCCACATCTCGATTTACATTCTTCTTCAACGGCGGTCCTATTTCATGGAACAGTCGGAAGCAAACCTCTATCGCACTTTCTTCTACTAAAGCAAAATACATTGCTGCTTTCAATCTATTAAGGAAGCATTTTGGTTGAGAAATTTGCTGTCAAACATCAATCTGTATCAGTACAGCCCCACAATTTGTTTTTGTGATAACCAAAGTGCTATTGCCTTATCGGCCAACCCTAGATTTCATTCTAGGAGTAAGCACATTGAGATCAGATATCACTACATCAGGGGCAAGGTTCTCGACAAGGAGGTAAGCTTAACGTATTGCAGAACGCATGACATGGTTGCAAACATTTTCACAAAAGCACTCAGTATTAATGCACACAACAAATTTTGTGCATTGCTCAGTTTGAAGATTAAGGCATTCATGGATCCAGATTAAGGGGGGGTGTTGGATTTACTCCTTCTACTCTCCTAAATCCCATTTTTAATCTGCCTCCATTCTTGTTGCATGTTTACTAATGTTGTCACGCAGCCTGCATATTTATACGCAAATTTGCACAGACGAATAAAGGGCGAAAGAATCGCGAACACTGTGCTTTTACACAGGTTATGGTGACAGGCAAAAAGGGGACACTATCCTACAGAATGCCGAAGGTGCCCTAAAAGCTAAGACACCCTATAAATCTTATCCTAAGGCCATTCGTAAGAGTGACCCACTTTTCGCATCATCACCAACGTTCACTTCAGCACTGGCTGACATCGCACCCTTTTTATGCTCACTCCATGCAGTTGTGGTAACATATTGGACAACGATTGCAGCCACCCACGATCTCCTACAGACAACACATCCACTTTGTACTTTCACATCTGCACACCTGTAATATTATGTATATACACATATTTTGGACACCATTCAGATGATGATGATCAGATGATCAAGTGAGTGAAGAAGAGACTAAGAGAAGAGGTTTCATTCCTTATTACAGACAAAATAAGCTTCGTAGGGCACGCAGTTTTGTCCGCTATTGTATTGTGCTCTACCGCATTATTAACTTGTATACATGATATACTTAATCTGATACAACTCGTTGTTCTGCATTCAGATCTGTGTTAATATTGCTATGTTTGTTCTTCATTTTGTCTGATCTTTCTAGTTGCTCTTTTTGGTAATAGATGATCAACTTTTAGTCTTGTCGATAGGCGTAATCATGCTTTTGGAGAGAGTTGAATAATTCATTCCGCTGCGCACGAACATTTTCTGTTCGAGTTCGCTTCTCGCTCATTTCTTGTTCGAGTTTGTTTCTCGTTCGTGTTCGCCATTTATTCTCCTCTCCCCCTCTCTCCCAACAGCCTCTAGTTTTATTTTAATTACATAAAGGGCCCAAGTCTATTATTTTTATTTACACTCAACTTGCGTGCTCATTTGGCCATGGGCTTATACGCGCAGGATGCCATGCCCTCGCAACAGTTTTTATGAACCGATATTATTTATTTACAATATGTTGGGAATATCCCCAACACAAGTTTGAACTCTCACCTGCATCATCCTCATATTGATCATCATTAAATTGATGTTGATCAACATAATTGCCTACATGGCGTTTGCCTTTTTGTTGTGCTACTTCTTTCTGTTTCTTGAAGCACTCACGCTCCCAATGACTAGGTTTGTTGCATATTGGCAATTCCCAGATTTCTTCTGCCTTGAATTGTCGTGTCTTTGACCTTGACCTTGATGCCAATTGCCTTGATTTGGACCATTATTGGATTGTTCTTGAAATTTTTGGAGCGATTCACGATTTGAATTTCCATCTCTCGACGACCAAATCTGCCACCATGTCCTCTGACTACAAGAGCTTGATCAAATTCCCATTGTGATGACTTAAATTCTCTTGATGTTGTTCTTCTTGCAAAAGTAATCCACCTAATTCTTCATAGGTTGGAAAATTCTCCCGTGTGGCTATACTGGTCACAAACGTTTGATGTGACTCACTCAAGTTGTTCAATGTCAATTGCATGATCTCACGGTCATGTCCTCGCTCCCCAACGAATTTCCTTTACCTTCAATATGTGATCGATAATGGTTGCACCATCATTCATTCGTAATGTATGCAACTTCATCTTCAGAAATAGCACTGAAGATGTGTTTGTGGTTTCAAACAATGCTTTAAATGTATATTAAGCCTCTTTCGATCCTTTCGAATCCGAAATGTAGGAAATGATCGCATCTTTGACTGATAAGTTGATGACATCCTGTGCTTTCCGTTTTCTCTTCGCTGATCTTCTTCAATTAACGGCCTTGTCTCTTCACCTGTCATGATCTCCCATAGCTCCTTTTCTATCAAAATGTCCTTCAGTTTGAATTTCTATACTGCATAGTTGCAAGAAAAGAAAATTTGCTGCAAAATTGACAAATGATGTCTCTGACCACTTTTCAATCAGAGTTATGGATAGAAAGTTATGCCAATTTGAAATATTTGGCCTCCAAATGACTCAAAATTGCCCTTAAGCCTTAAAAATGGCAATTATTACCAACTGCCATTTTTGAAAAAAAAATCCGTTACGCACAGATCTCCGATTTCAAAGATTTTTATATCAGCGCATAGCCCTTTGTACCAACATAGCTCCTATCTAATTAGATCCCAAAAACAGTTTCTCTAGCTAGGTCAAAATATCACTCTATTTTCTGCCTTTCTGCAAAAACAACAAGTGGACAGAGCCCTTAGGAAGAATGGGTCAGTCCCAAAAACTAAGGGCACCTGTGGGACCCTTCAATTGAAATGGAATTTGAAGTGCAAATTCTTCGAACAACCATTGATCTGATTTGATCCGACGGTCCAGATTAAGGTACACATTCATCTCTGACAGTGGCAGACTTGGATTGGCCCGCATTCACTCCTTGGCTGCTTGAAAACATTTCAATACATAATGGTTTAGAAGGATTCGGTGCATGAACATGGACGTTTCGGAGGCGTTTCACGAGGACATGGAAGCGCTTCGGCCCTTTCTGTTGATGTTTCGGGACTGGAAGCAACCGTTTCGGCCCTGTTTTCAAGCGTTTTGGCCCTGTTTTCGGCGTTTCGACCCTTACTAGTACGTTCTGGAGTGTAGTATAGTGACAGAGAAAGTCTAGAAACTAGGCAAACAACAAAAAAATGGCCTGTTCTAACTCAAATCTTCACCAAAAGGCTAATTTTTAGTGCATTGGGTCCCTAAATCAGATCTGCTTGCGTTGGCTCCTTCCCAATACTATTCTCACTGCAAATGATTAACAATATTGAGTTTTAAAGACCTATTCTACTTGCTTGCACACATTTCACAAAAAATTCACAAAAATAGGCTAAAACTTAAATAAATCACAGTTTTTCAGTTTCTAAATGCCTCATAATTGTGAATGACAGTACTAGACACTGTCTAGTGTGATTTGCAGTTCCCCAAACAAACAAATGAGAGATTTCTTGGCAAAACTCTCTCACAAATGACACTTTTGACACAAAACTTGGAAGTATTGTAAAAATCTCCCCACTCAACAGATTTTCAATTTGTTTGATGCTACCTTGGTCTTTTTGATGCCTCCGAGACTGTGTCTCCAATCCCACTAATGATTTTGATGCTTCAGTACATGCAAAATAGCAAAAGTAGATTTCTTCAAGCTTTCTCACTTCATTGCGGAGCCTAATGCAAGCGGTATCCACTGATCAAGCATGTAGAACTATCGGGCTTTGATACCATGTTAATAATAAGATCAACAGTAGGATACATTCATAAAAAACAATTACCACAAGGAGGAAGAGCAACACCACCACTATAATAACTGAATGTAATGTGTACAATAAACCCTGATAAAGAGAAACTTAGGAGCTGACTAACAGACTAGCCTACATCTAGTTACAATTGGTAACAACTGGCAACATTAAAAGTACAAAGTAAACAATAACACATGAAGTTTATCATTGATTTCTAACAGGTTTTATGTTTGGTTATTTAAAATGTTTTTTATGAGCATCGATGTCACCCACAACACTAGTCTTTCATGTATTGGGCAAAGCTTTGTGATGAGGGCTTATTGTCCTCGAGGGCCCTTGGCCTCGAGTAGGGGCTCACAAGGACATAAAGCTTAACATTGAGGCTTTATGTTGAGTACAATCATGTCAAGGTTTAGGAAACCTTTCGAAAGGATTAACTTGACGTGATTTAAGAAAACCGTCGAAGAGCTAAGAAAAGGCACCTTCGAAGTCAAGACATTCCGTCGAGTACTCATTCCTTAGATGAGAAGTGGCCTCTCCCGACAGCGAGTACAGGAGGCTATTTGGATGGTGTGGTCATTTTTGTCTATATTTGGACATTGTGCTTCTTGGTATTATCAACAAAGACTATAGATAACCGAACTTGGGTGGGCGAGCATGATACACCAATTCATCATGCGTGAGAAAATTATATTTGGACATTATGAGATAAGAAACAACTTATTCTTGAAAAAGGTTTATGAATCCAAGTCTATATATGGGGTTCTAACCCTAAGGAGGAAAATCTTTCAAGGTCTAACATCGGCTCAATTAATTTTGAACTTTCTCAAAATGCATTTTCAAAAATGGACAAGAGAATTTCAAGATGTTAATTAATCACAAATTAACTCAACTTTGACAATGTTTAATACTTGTCTTACAAAAGATATATTTGTTTTTGGAGGTTCAGAATTTGAAAAAAAAGTTTCAACGGAGGAGAAGGCGTACTAGCATGATGTTTTCAACATTGGAAATTATCCAGATGAGGGTGCAAGTGACAACAACGAATATGCTCCTACATGCCGAAATGCCCTGCCACTCTTGCCTCCAATGTGCCTCTAAGGATATCCAAGAAATTCTGGACCCTACTAAAAGTAAATTTGAAAAATCTAATGACGTATAGGAGGTTCAAAAATATTTTTTTTAACCTTTTAGAATTAAGCTGGTTCTAACGAAAAGTTAATCATTGTTACCTATTTATAATGTGTGTTAAGTCAAATCTTATATAAATCGACGATCCAGATTGAGTTTGGGGACAAAGATTACTTATGACATACCTAATAATGGGACCTCAATTTTTTCTACAAATTTGATTCATTTTGATTCTCAACTCTCAAAATATGGAGTCTTTAAAATACATAGCATTGATGGGATCTTAAATATATGTAAATATCATGAATGGAATCGTTGACAAAATTTTGAAAATTTTTATGTAGTCTTTTTCTAGATTTTTGTGACCCACATGCACGTAATATAAAAATACACTTTGATGCCTTAGTAAAACATTTATAAAAACGTCGATGACAAAGAAATATCAGTCCCCAAGAAAAAGTTTGAATAAATCTAGGATTATCAAGTGTTTGTCGAGTCATGATAAGGATATAGTGGCTCGTCCTCTTGTTGAGATTCACTACATGACTTGAGGATCAGCATATTTTGCACCATGATTAACTTCTCCATGACTTGAGGATCAACATATTTTGCACCATGATTAACTTCTCCGTATGGAAAACCTGTAAAGGTGTGAGAGTGGGATAACATCGTGTCATAATCAGATGGTATACTAACTCCCCACCCTTTGATGTTTGGGAGCCCATCGCACAATGGCACTGCAAATCACACTCATCCCATTACTTTGGATGATATCATTATAATAAGCCACTACATGCCTATTATCTTACTACCCTAAATAGGTTATGCTTATCTTAGTACCCTAATGATTCATTGCCCTAATTAGGCTATGCTTATCTTAATACCCTAATTAGGTTAACGAATAAGAAGGCACTAAATGAAGCTATACGCGTGCAGTACTTTTCTCCTCCTCCTTCGTCTTCGTTTTGTTTCCTGTCTTTCTTTGCTTTTTCTTCTTCTTCTTCTTCGTTTAATTTCTTCTGTTTTCGTGATGCTCTGAGCGTTGTTGGAAAATTGCTCTCTCCGCTGTGTGTTGCATTTGAGGTAAATCGTTGCTGCAAGGGCGTACATCTGAAGAATCTTGGAACATGCGTTGCTTCTTAGATTAGCTTAGGATCATCTTTTTCGGAGTGATATGCCACCTTTGTCCACTTTTATTTCTGGATTTGCAGAAGCTAGATCCAGATCTACCACTGGACTGCTGCAGTAAGAGCATCGATTGTCTATCTAGAAGTTTGTTTTAGGGGTTTGATTTGATTATCGGCATTGAGGGGTGTTGGGTCTTTGATCTGAGGCTGTTGTTTTGAGCAAATCTATTCTTATATTTGAACGGATCAGCAAGAGCACCAGTTGTGCCTTTAGATAGATTCGCCTATGAGCATCGTTAGTGAATAGACGCCTGTGGTTTGCTTGTATTTTGCCTGCTACCCTTTTGATGCGAGCAGCGTCAAGATTGAGTAGAATTTGGAAGTACTAGTGAGCAGAAGAGTTCATCATGTGGCGCCTAAAGCAGTTTATACCCAAGGATCAGGCGAGTCTTGAAGGGAAATCGGTAGATGTGGGAGCGTTCAAATTGCAAGTGCGGAGCATGATTGCACAGGGTGGATTTTCCTCGGTGTATCTGGCCAAGGATGCTGTTACAGGCAAGCAGTATGCGGTAAAACACATTATTTGCAATGATGACGAGTCGCTTGATCTGGTGCGCAAAGAAGTTGCCGTGATGAAATCGTTGCGAGGTCATCCCAATGTTGTGATGCTCCATGCTCAGGCAATGTATGACATGGGAAGGACGAAGGAATGTTTTCTGGTGATGGATCACTGCGAGAAGACGCTTGTGCATTTGCTGGATGGCAGGGGGGGCCGGTTACTTCGAAGAAAAACAGCTGCTCCTGATATTTCTTGATATATGTAACGCAGTTTATGCACTACATTGCCAGGCGCCTGCAATAGCACATAGGTTGAAAACTGTTTTCTCACTCTTTGTAGATGGTCTGTGCTTTTAACGTGAGCATGTGAGATCTCTGCAATTTCCGGTTGAGAACCAAAGAGGCTAGCCAGTATCCCCTTTTGATATGATTGAATCATGATGTTGTTAACTGAAAATAGTGTAGGCACAAAGCACTGAGATTTTCTATTCAGTCATATATTCTTGTTAGATCCACTGTACCTTACAACTATGTGTTTCATACAAGTGGGGGCTGTTCTAAGAAGCTTCTTATAGTTCTAGGGAGATTTTGGGAACAAACAAGCATTTACTCGAACAGAGACGGACAATGAACATATGTAGGATGTGGTTAATAGGAGGGTGTCTTGTGTTTGGTTAATCTTATCTTGATCTCGTGAATCTGCAGGGATCTGAAAGCAGAAAATGTTCTGATGGGTCCGGATGGGCTTTGGAAACTCTGTGACTTTGGTAGTACCTCGACCAACCATAAGTGTTTTGACAAGCCCGGGGAGATGGGCGTTGAAGAGGATATTATTAGGAAGCATACTACTCCAGCTTATCGCTCCCCTGAGGTAGCTAGTTGTGACCTTTTTCATAAGGAATTACTTAGTCTTGCGCCATCTTACGCATTGCCCTTTTCTCAAGGAGAAAGATAAAAGGCAATGGCAAATTTTTTGCCTTGTTGGTACATATAAACAGCAGTCTCTCTAATTGCTATCCTTGCATTAATCAAATTCTGAAAATGATTACATTCTTCATATTATACTGATTGCAATTCATAAATTCAGCTTGTGCTTGCTTGATGCTGCTAATTTATTTTTCAAGAATGTTAATTGTGTTGGTTTATTTGTGGATGCTTGACAGATGTGGGATCTCTATAGAAGGGAACTTATCTCTGAGAAAGTTGATATCTGGGTACGATTCCTGAAGCCAAAGAAGCATAATTTGAGAAAATTGTGGGCATTAATTTGAAGGTTCAAGCTCGATGTTCTGTTTGATATGTTGTTGAGAACCTTGAAACTTAATCTAATCAAGTTGTTATCTATGCAGGCTCTGGGTTGCCTTCTTTACAGGATTGCCTATCTGAAGTCTGCTTTTGACGGAGAATCCAAGTTACAAATTCTGAATGGCAATTATAAGATACCTGATATGCCAAGATATTCCTCAACAATCACAGAACTCATCAAGGATATGCTTACACCGAATCCAGAGTCGAGACCAGATGTTTTGCAGGCAAGGGCTTTGCTTGATCGGCCCTTTCATCTTCCTGATCTAGGTTAGTTTCAGATTCAGCAAGCTTACGTTATCACAAAGGAGCAGCTTAGTTTCTATGGCCTGATCGTATAAAATTGGTATGCTTTTTTGGTAATTGTTTTAGCCATTGCAGTGATCAATCATTTCATAATTTATGGTGCATTTTATGAGCAGATTTGGCATCGGGTGAATGAGTCCCTTCCTAGTGATTTCCGAAAGTCTTTTCCAGAAAAGCCCCCATCTTTGTCTTCATCAAACGTTGAGTCATCAACTCACACATTATTGGATGCTGGTGAGTGCATAAGTTGAAATTTCCCTTTTTGTTGTAATGTAGGAAGAAGATGGCGTCATTTACTGTTATTGAATATTGTGAGAACCAGTTGTGTATATTCTGCAACAAGCATTTTTTGTAGTGTGAAATCATGTCAACTTATCCTTACATGGTTTAATTTTGTGCTTTTCTAGGATTATCAAATCTTGCAAAGAATTCTCATCCATTGCCTTCGAGAACAGCACCTCCTCCCCCGGCTTCCAAGGATGTAGAGCGACGTTCTTTTCAAAGTAGGGAAGGTGGTAGTGCTGGTGGCTTCTGGTCGACCCAGTATGCTCAAGAACAACACAGTGCTGAAAATGGTTCTGACACTGGAAGAATGGTGGAAGCTAAAAGCCCTACGGTGTCTCGGAATGTCAGTCCTCTCCACGGTTCGTCTGCATCTGCAAACAACTCACCAACTGGGGAGGTAACAAGTAAAGATGGCACACAAACGGAGCTGAGAAAGCAACAAGATTTAGAGAATTCCCGGGGTCGAGCAGATGATCAAGGGATTCGGGGTCATGAAACTGTTGGTCATCGGGATGGCTTTCAACAGGATGAGGGCAGACTGAAACTGTCTGCCAGGACACCTCGTCGGTCTAATCCTGGAATTCCTGAAGTTTCAAAGTCATCCAAGAATGCATTTGACGAGTTTGTGTCACTTGAAAGTGCTACAAATGTAAATCACGAAAGTGCTCAAAAGGTTGCTGAGAGTTCGCATTTGGATTTGGAAGGACTGAGAGGAGCATTACAACAAGCAGTAACTGAAAAAGAAGAAGTTACTGCCAGATATGAGAAGCTGACTGCTATATGCCGTTCTCAAAGGCAAGAAATTCAAGATCTGAAATCTGCTCTGAAAGCAGCAACTAGCAGGGAAGCACATCTTTCGTCAGCCAAGTCACCACCATCATATTCTCACATGCAGCTCGCCCAAGAAAAGCAAACTCGTAGTGAAAATTGGCAAGCATTTGACCAGGTATTAACCTGTTAAGTTGTTTTCTATTCCTATTGTTATGCCTCCTGTCATCATCTGAAGAGTGTGAAGTTCGAGTGTGATACACTTTGACTTCATTTAGACATTTATTTGTATCTAGAGGGTAGGTGTTGTGATGCAAATCTTTCCAACACCTTGGATGAAGAGTGGAAACCTTCTGTTATGGACATTCTGTATGCATGTCAGGCACCTTCTTGTTGGCTAATTGTGGTGGTGATGCTGAGTATGAAATAGAGGAATGGTGCTAAGAGAGAAATCAATCATTTAAGATTAATAACAATATGACGACCTTTGCAGGAATGATGATTGAACTTCAAAGCAAGCTAATTTGAAGCTAAATATACACTACAGCTCTTGTGGGCTCCAAGTTAAGTTAGGAGGTACTATCCAAACAATCAATCTGCCAAATGAGGAGCAATGTTGCATCGAAACACGTTTTGAACGTGAAAGAAATGTTTTGAAATGACTGTTCGATATGGATTCCCAACAAAACGACCCAAATAATATTGTTATTTTGAGCCGGGCCTGCTGGTCAGTTGGCGGGAAAGTCGTCCCGCGGGCCTCGTCCCTCATCCCTGCTCTTCCCTCATCGTCCCTCCGGTGGCTCGTAATTCTCACTTCTCAAGAAGACATTGACCTCAGTGTCAGTTAAAGAAAATGCCAGAAAATTGCACATTTTGATGAACAATTTTCTATGTACCAATTGGATGTGGACTCAAATAAATCCTTTGGTTGGGCAAATGGAACTCATTAGCATTGAGTTTTTGATCTCGCTCTTCTCATTATTACTGTGTAGTTTGCCGAATGTTTTGGGTACAGGATGGTCCAGTTTAGGTGCATTAATCCATGTTGGACCTTCTGTCAAGGATAAAAATTCAAAACTAGCCTCTAACTTGTTCGTTACGATCATAGATGGTTCCAGTGGGACAGAGACAGAGAACCGTGAGGGCAATTGCACCTCGCTTTTTGCTTCGGGAATTGGGACCCCCTTGGACCCCCCCCCCTAGATAAAAATGGGGTCCAAATGGCACGCCGATAAGGGCCCAATATTTATGCCCCCAATTGTATGCACATTGCACTCACATCTCCAGTGAAATGATTGCAAAAGTGATCATCATCCATAGAGTTGATAGCCCAAAGTTTCAAACTGTAGCATTAACAATTACTGAGAACCAGAGCAAATCTACTGCACTTATGGGAGGCAAAACGCTGGTTTGGACCATTGCTCCCCTAAAAAAATTTCAGCCATAAGCTATTTTTCCCAATTTTTTTTTTTGCACGTTTCGTGGTTCGAAACGCGATTCGCAGAATTGCGGTCGCGAATCGCGTTTCCCTGCAACTATGTTGTATATGTTGAAGTAGTAGTCAAAAAAATGGAACTTTGAGCAAATGCAGGCGGTCTATGAATCACTATGCTAGTTTTGTTAAAAATAGCTGTTCTTTAAACCTATAAAAATATTGTCAATATGAGGATTAGGAAAACTATTCTTAACAGTGACATATTCAAAGCTCTCTAGTCCTCCACGCACATTAAAATTGCCGTGTTCGTTTTGCACCAAAATAACTGCAGAACAAAATGGTCAGCTACTAGGCCTGATCAATCGTGGTACACGAGAATTGACACATACTTTGAGGAGCTTGGCTTTCAGAGAAGTATTTCGGAGCATACACTTTATGTTTTGATCATGGATAATCATATTGTTATTGTAGTGATGTATGTGGATGATCTTGTTATTACAGGATCAAATCATAGTATGATTCAGGGAATCAAGAAAGATCTCTCCTCAGAGTTTGATATGAAAGGTTTTGGTTCACTACAATATTTTCTTGGGATTGAGGTATGGAGAGTAGCACAAGGACTATTTATTTCTCAATCTCAGTATGCTCATGAACGTTCTTGAAAAGTTCAATATGTTAGAGTGCAAGCCTATTTCTACACCATATGATAGTGATGTAAGCTTACTAAAGCCGAGGAAGATCAGGATGTAGATGAGACATTATATAGAAAGCTTGTTGGAAGCTTAATCTATGTAACTACTACAAGACCGGATGTTGCTTATGTTGTGAGTATGGTTAGGTCAGTTTATGGCTAAGCCTAAGCAGATTCATTGGAAAGCTGCAAAGCGAATACTCAGATATATCCAGGGGACTTTGAGATCTGGTATTCTCTATGGTAACAAGATGATTTGAAGTTACAGGGATATGTGGATGTTGATTAGGCTAGAGATGCGGAAGACTGAGGATCTACTACAAGTTATGTTTTTAGTCTTGGTTTTGGTGCTATCTCTTGGAGTTCAAAGAAGCAGCATACTATCATCTACAGAGGTAGAATATCGAGCTACTATGAGTGCAACATGTGAAGCAATATGGTTGCGAAGGATTCTACATGATCTACATATGGTACAAGATTCACCCGAATGTACGTCAATGCGTTGTATTAAATTGGCGAAAACTCCAGTTTTTCACAGCAGGACAAAGCATATTGAAGTACACACTTCATCAGAGAGAAAATTCAAAGTGATGAAGTGGAGCTTATCTATTGCCCTACGGAAGAGTGCAAGTTGCAGATATCTTTACCAAAGGTCCTTGGCAAAG
Source organism: Diphasiastrum complanatum (assembly GCA_029204225.1). Classification (NCBI taxonomy): domain Eukaryota; kingdom Viridiplantae; phylum Streptophyta; class Lycopodiopsida; order Lycopodiales; family Lycopodiaceae; genus Diphasiastrum; species Diphasiastrum complanatum. The sequence continues at coordinate 69,560,471 of CM055095.1, read as the reverse complement.
AATAATTTTAGAAGTTTAAAGAACTTCTAGGAGTAATAGATAACAAAGTAAACATTAAGGGGGAGTGTTAGGAGATTAATGTTTATTTGATATCCCTTAATGATAGTTTGCCATGCCTGCGTGCTATTTTCTAGGGCCATTCTATTTATAGTAAATTTATTTTTTAAGGCTTATGCATGGAGGTGGGCGCACTACAAATAGATTAGGATCTATTTAGTACTTAGAAGTTCATTTTTGGTCTTTACCAAATATAGGTAGTATTATTAGCAATTAGCTTTTGCTATTTTGCTATTTGCTTTAGGCTCTTAGCTTTTCTCATTCATTAGAGAAACTATTTAAGTAGGCTGGGCGCCCCACCACCATTATTCTATTATGCTAGAGCAATTGCTCAATTCTCCTATGATCTGAATTCTCTCTATGCCTTGGTTTTGTGTGAGTGCTAGTAGGGACTAATGTATCTTCATCTAGAATTTGT